>BMAO01023710.1:0-38183 GCA_019973975.1 Trichonephila clavata
TTTCACATTTTTTGGATATTTGGCAGGGGAGACGTCATGAACACGGAAAAAATTTCTAACTCCGATTCCAACCAAACTCATTTTTCATGGCTATTTTTTTATGGCTATTTCAGAAGATGAAATACACCATGATTAGGGTTTATCAAAACTGTACGAGGTTTGTGTACAGTTTTGGAGATGGGGAGTAACATTGTGTGATAGCGGTCGGTTCCTGCTTACCTCTGAACCCTCTTGTCTACCTGTAAACCCGGCTAGGTGTCTTGGAGAAACTGAATGATCCACAGACATGATTTCAATCTAATTAATTTATTGTTTCCAAATATCAATCAGACACAATAACAATCTAATTAAAGTATGTTATTAGATAGTTGAGTGCGGAGGTGAGATTATATAACACGGGGATACTACTACAGACCCTCATCTGAATCTAAGATAGCTTAAGTACGCTCAAATATAACTACGTCGCGCACTAATAAGCTAACTTCTACTTAATAAAACTCACAATACTTGTACTTTTTATGCATCGGATCCTACACTGGAAACTTGCAAGTGATATCTCTCGGCTTGATCAATGTCGTTGGATCCACTCTCTGTAATCTTTTTCTGGACAATTCCAAGACAACTAACTAATTCCACTCTCTTTCAATCTTCAACTAACAGCTAACGAGCAGACTCTGTGTTAATGCCACATCACAAACTCGCGAAACCAGAATTTATATAATATAATCATTTACATAATCACGCTTCCTTACTCGGTGAAAGTTGGTTGAAATAAATATTTTTCTAAAAGAGTTTTGGAGGGATTAGTAGAGCCGCGTATTAATCCGTCACAATTGTTGTCCTGTTATAATCCGTCACCATCAAGAAACTAATCTTCCGTTGATTTAACAACATTTTCTACATGAGATAATGACTCATTTCCAGTTCTGTTTCCTTTATAGTTATATAAGGGGACCAATCCCATTCCAACCAAATGCTCCCCAGATCACTGATCCTTTACCTTCAGTCTGCACGACTGGTTGTATGCAATCTGGATGAAGAGCTTCACGTTGTTCCCAACAAATTCTTTGTCTACCATCATTCGTAAAAAGTGTAAAACAGCCCTTATCAGTCCATTACAACTTTTTTCCACATTTCTACGTCCTAGAGTTTCTATTCTTCAGTTAAAGCATCATCGATTAAAAATTGACAAATAGGGGTTTCGGGTTCGTCGTCGATTTTAAAGTCTAAAAAATGTAAGTGCTCTTTGCATTGCTCTGTGGGAGATCTTTGTTCCCGAGTTTGAATTGAGCTATTTTGTAATTTGTAGAGTTGTCACTCGTTTACTCTTCTATTTTTCTTCAAATCTACTTCAATTTCCTCTCATCATGTATTGTCCTTTTCTTGGGTCTATGTCCCCTAGATGATGAAGTTTTTATGCTACCTTCAGTTGAATATGCTTTATATATCCTTATTACGCTTCTGTTTGATATTCTAAATTGTTTTCAAATTTCAGATACTTCCATGTCATTACCTCACAAAGGAACACAATCTGCCCTCTTTTAAACTCACTATCACCTTTTGTTGATGTTATCATGAAACAAAGACGATTAGTTTTATAAAATTAAAACATTCTTTATTTAAAATAATAGAACAGATTATATAGCAAGTAATTCTTCTAAGATATTAATGAATATTTTTAAAGCTTGCAATTTAAGGAAGGAAAAAAATAAGTAGTGGTGACCAGTTATTTAGACACTATGTTTATACACACACGTGCAGTATTATTTGACTGTCCGTATTGAAAGTGAGTTAGGGGTCACCAAAAAAAATAACAAGAACTCCAAAATAATACACACATGTTGGAAAGTAATAGCTAAATAACTAATTTTAAAATTTCTTAGCTGTCTGAACAGAAGACAGCATATGCACGTCTTCACACTGGAAAATTGAATCCGAAGAGGATATATATATATATAATATATATATATATATATATAATATATATATATGTATATATATTTATATATAAATAAAAGTTCTCAATGCTGTTATATTGCGTTCTCACAAAAAAAAGAGAAGGAAGTATTTCCTTAACCTTATTCGCTACAAGTTTAAACAGATCACATTTGATTGGTTGATAGCAATATCTTCTAAGACATCTCACAATTCCATTATTTATTTCTGTTATGTTTTAAAGCGGAGATGCACAGAAACATTTAATTTAAAAGTAATCATGACAAAAAATAATCAATAAAAGAGCATCAATATATTTTAAAACATCATTGTATATATGTTACTACTTAAGTGCTGAAATCAGTCAACCTGCAGATTATCTAGGTAATCTGCACAATAACAAGGATCATCAGTTAAAAAGCAGAAATGTTCTCAAATGACCTGATAATCTAATTTTATTTTCTCAGATTACCCAGATAAACAGTCCATTACTTACTAGTAGGGATTGCAATATCGAACCAAAAGTTCAATAGCTGTAATCGGTATTTTTTAGATCTTGATACCGAGATACCGGTATTACAAAATTTTGGAAAAGAAAGAAAATACAGGTGTTTCTTTGTTTTATTTGCCAGTTTTATTAAAAAATGCAAATATCGCAAAAAATTAATTTGTAATTTTTAAATTATAACTGCATAAAAAGATTCACAAAAAGTAAAGAGAGGAACATCCTTATTTAAATCACAAAAAAGTGTAAATATCCCTATTAAAAGTCTGGGGTACTATTACAAATTTTTGAAACGTTATCTTAAAAAACATAATGCATTATTTGTACTGTCATTAAGTCTGGAACGCAATAATGTTTGTACAAATTACCAGCTGTCGAAACCGCTCTTTCGGCATCTAAGCTAGTTAGTAGTATTGTTAGAAATACGCGATATACTTTTTTCAAGTATTTACTTCTAAATTTCTCATCTTCAAATAAATCGATTTCTCGTCGGATGGTTTTGGATATTGCTGATTTCGGTATTGTATTTTGGTTTGTTGAAATTTTTTTTACTTACGCTAATTCTAATTTTTGTGCAAGAAACAATTCTTTCGCTTTCGATATTAGTGTCATAATGATCTTCGATATATATATATAATATATATATATATATATAGAAGGAGAGAGATAGATATAACTGTACCGAATTCTTCTGTATGTAAATAAGGTTTGTGGGTAAACAATTTTAAGAAAGTTTACTATAAACTTGATCAAGTTTGAGCATTGGTTAGTCTCTTCTCTACTTTTTCAATTTCATTTATAAAACCATGATGATATGTAAATACAAGTACGATATGCAAATACAATGTGAATAACAAACTCCCTAATTTAAAAAATATCGAAATATTATGCACTTTCTTCATAACTACAGCCTTGTTTTCACAGATACGAATATCAGACTACGAATCCTGAGCGTGTGCTGTATCGCTCTGAGATGTAATGTAATAGTTTTGACCCACATCCTTGGATAAATCACATATTTTATCACTTCTCTTGATTACGATGGAACTTTATATTCACAGTCTAATTAATTTCGCCCGTAAGGGAGACATAAAAACAAAAACGTATACTGTTTTGCCAGGTTGGCGATCCCTGAACATATAGTGGACAATTTTAAAAATTTCTAGTAAATACAGAAAAACCCGTATTTAAACTTGGGAATACCGGTATTGCAAAATTGTACAAATGGCTCAAAATACCGGTATTCGATATCCCTGTATTGCAATCCCTACTTACTAGGTACTCGTTAAAGGTAAAAGAAGATATTTGGTGGAAAACAGCAACGTTTCCGTACGCTTATATTAAATGCTATTTATTTTTTAATACTTAAATTTCGTTTCAGTGGATGCTCATTGTGACATTGCTGGGAATGAACAAGCTGACTTTCTTGCTAAGAAAGGAGCCCTTAGAATCCAAATACCCACAAGAATTTTAACCTTTGAATCCTCAAGTCTTTTCACTAATATGGCTTTTAAGTATAATTTTTAAACTGGAAGCTGTGAAGATGTCGAAGATCAAAAACTGGTCAATCTTGCACGAGCAGCCCTCCTGGGTTCCTTGGACTCCTAGAAAATCTAATGTAGCTCATTTTAGACTTTCAACAGGGCATCACTTCTGAGATCCCATCTCAACAGAATTAGTATCGCCGATTCGCTGGACTGTACACTGTGTGACTGTGGTCCACCCATGACCGCTGAACATTTGATCGTGTGCTCTGCACAAATTAGTCTTAATTCTATTATCGAAAAATATTAGAGAGCATGTGCACTGATGGCATAGGT
Source organism: Trichonephila clavata (assembly GCA_019973975.1). Lineage (NCBI taxonomy): Eukaryota > Metazoa > Arthropoda > Arachnida > Araneae > Nephilidae > Trichonephila > Trichonephila clavata. The sequence continues at coordinate 4,261 of BMAO01023710.1, forward strand.
GCTATTGCTGTGTGGCATTTGCAAAATAAATAACATTTTTCAAAACCTAAAGAATCAAGTTAATTCAATCGAGCAATCAACGCATTAGTGGACAGAATCAATTTTCAGTTAATTGTAAAACTATAATACAAGTAATCAGGAGGTTTAATATACTATTGTAAATAAATAAATGGATTTTCCAATTATATGATAAAATTATGCTCACGTGCAGTCTAAAGATTGATGACTCTGTGAATTGCATAGCAAATGGGTTTTTTTCTAAAGCTGTGAAGTTGTTTCTAAACGTTTAGCATAAACTATTTTAGGAAGAGCCAACGTTCAATTAAAATTTCAAACAGAAAGGAAATGAGAGAAATAAACTTTTTTAATCTTTAATGATATAGAAACCGTTAATGTGAAGATTGCTTATTTAAAATGAGATAAACTCTCGATTCCGCACTTAAACAGAGCAAACCAGTTAATCTGCAGATTAGCTGATCAATCTGCACATTAATGGCTTTCTAGCTTTATAAGGTAACATATATATATATATACAATATAAATATATATTATCGATAATATTCTTACCAAATTTAATTAAAATCGAATTAGAATCAACAAATCTCGTTAAACTATTATATATTTATTTCATAAAAGTGCATCAAAACTAACACATGTTATATTCATCTGAACAATTTATTCCATTTATTAAAACAACAAGAATCTTGACCAGTGTATTTGTTCTGTGAAAAAACACCCAATTCAATTATTAAATAAATTATTTGTGTTTTACTGTAGATCTCATTCAAACATAAGTCAAGATGTTTCTTTTGTATTACAATTTTATGCTTAACTCCGCTGTTTCATCTACTAGAAAGATGTTTAACTTACTTTTTCCATACCAAAAATGTATCTCCTATTGTCCCAACTGCACGAGGAAACAACAATTATTGATCAAAGCTTCGTAATAGGTGCCCTGTCTCACCGCACCTCGTAAAAAAGTGTTTTACGACTCTTCGGACGGTTGGTAATGGAAGTTTGGCACTTTCGATTGAGCTCTTGACGTGTTTTATGGACCAGCGGTGTGCCAGCATACGATTTATTTAATTCAATAGCATGGGCGAAAAGGTGTTCGCTGCCTTCACGACCCTCTCGAGAGCTTTAAGCGAAATAGTGATTGGGAGTTTCATAGGTCGTATTATTTTCGTGGTGATTAAGGCCGTTTTATTTATAATCTAGGGCTTTGATGGAAATCCTATGATAATTGAAATAATTTTGAAAAAATTCTATAAACATGGAAAAATGGTTGATAATTATTCTAAGCCTCATTATTAAGACTTATTTTATAAAAGAAATTATCAACTTATACCACTGCACTGATTATTTCAGAATATTATAAATCCGTGGTCTTTAAACTTTTTCAACTCATAAAATCTTTGAAACTAAAAAAAAGTGTTTCCGGGGAACCCCATCCACAAAAAGCCTTAGAAGAATATTATATCATAAGATAACTTTTAAAGGAGATCAGCATGTTATAAACACTTTAAGTAAAGACAATAAAAAAATATATATATAGCAATAATATTAAAAAAATTTAATATTCAAAATATTTTAATGAAATTTGTTCATTAAGTCGTGCTCCAGATGTCATCTATCATTGCATTATAATTAACAATTGGGATATATTTATTTTAATTTTTTTAACATTTATAAACCTCGTGCACCACCGAACGTATAACACGGGGGTAAACAACACAGACAGAAGAAAGGATTACAACACAAACATCCATGCCTTCTCCGGGATTCGAACCCAGTCCCTGCGGCACCGCAGTCAGCTTCACTGACCACTGTACCGGATGGGCGGCAACAATTGGGATATGTGTTTGTATTTTTTTACACAAACTATCGAAGTCTAGTTTTATTGAAGCTATCTGCAATTGAATTTCTCATTCAGCGTTAATTTTTTTCTGTATTTTGTTTTTGTTAACTCACATACGTTAATATATATTTTTAACTTAATTATATTGTTCAAAATGGGCATTAAAGTGTCTATAATTTTTGTATATTCTGCAAATTTTCAGTCTAAGATTTATGAGCTGTTTTTGCTTAAATTTAGATTTTAATGTCGAATCTATTGAATGACAATAAATTGTTCTTTCCCCTTTATCGGTTTGTCTTCTGATTTATCCATTCAAGCGTGGTCTTCTCAGTGAAATTCAGGGTGGGGCAAGGGAACTTCCTGTTTTTAACATGTTGCAGTAGTGATATTCGTAGGGAGAGGTTCCGTGGAAGGGGTGGACTGGGATATTAGTGTTGCCACCTGTCTCAGTCTCAAACATGTTGCGGTCGAGAAGGCAGCTCTCTTTTGCCGTGGAGGCGCATTTCTCTAACGGATTGTCGATGATTGCAGTGCAACGTGCCTTTCGTCGACTTTTCGATATTTCTCTACAAAGTCGTATTCCTAATCGGAAATGTATTTTAATGTGGATGGATGTCTTCCGAACAGCGGGGAATGTCTTCAAAAAAAAAAAAAAGAACCTCTGAAGACCATTAGAACACTTGAAAATGTGGAATGAGTTCACGTGTCAATTCAGACTAGTATGCGACAATGACACAACAATTTTTCCCCAATTTTTCAACAATTACCAGCTCTCCAAGAAAGGGATCTTAACTGTGTTGTTACAACAAGTTGGGAACACATCCCACACAACCAGTGTTTCCGTGGGTGCTTTAAGAAAAGTCATCTCCAAATGACTGATCTTCCAGTGAGGGGACTTAAACCGGCCTGCACGCTCGCCTGATTTATCCACTCCTGATTACTTCATTTGAGTATTTCTCAAGCTACTGGCTTCCAAAGATCTCTCCAAAACTCTATAAGACTTCAGAGCAACGCCCGTGGCGAAATTGACAATATCCGCTGTCAATACGCTTGAAAGGGTAGCTCAAAGGTTTCAAAATAGGCTGCATCAGTGTATTGATAATGGAGGACGACATTTAACAGACATCGTGTATAAAACAGTATAAATTCAAGTTCCAATTTTGTGTGGTTGGTGAAAAATAACAATAATGTGTTTTTATTGCATTTTAAAAGTAGGAAGTTCCCACACTCCACCCTGTATTACTTTAGAAGTGTTAAGGGCTTTTTGAAAAAGTTATCTTGAAAGTATTATTTTTAAAAATAAAAAAAATAATTATGACTTATAATGTTTTATTGTATAACTGTCAACACACTGTCGTTTAAATGTAATTCATTTCATTCCATCCCACTAAAATTTACTGAGCCCAGGATCAAAAACAACAAAATATTGACAACCTAGGTAGTACATATAACGAAAAACCATTTTAATATATCCTTGTATTATTATTACATTAAAGTAAAAATTGCAGGAAATTACTAAAAATAAAGGATTCTCAATAGCCATCGAGTCACAAGTCCTCTTGTGAGGTTGGTGAAAGGGGGAAAAGGTGGTAGACCCCTGATTACCTACCATCAAAATTTGGGTGAAATCGAGCCAAATCGTACTCTCGCTTGCATGGTGCTCAAAGCTATGGCTAACGTCAGGTTTACATCTAGCCTTTTGCCGCGATGAATTTTGTGGATCTCGATCTGATATCGGCAGACAGGTGGCATTAGTAACAACAAGAACAAAGTGTAATAAAGATACGATCAATAGGAAACTTATTTAGGTGTTTCTTTTCAAGTTCTCTATTGAATGATTTTCACAAACCTTAAGTAAAAGTTCAAATACAAAAAATAATTAGGAGATGCGATTAGATTACGATTCCAACTTGGATCTTTTTCACAAAACGCTATCAAAGACTTGCTAGAAAGGCATATTTTTTTCTGTGTATTTTTAAATGGATTGTAAGGAGGGGGGGGGGATAAAATTTTTCTTTTCAGTGGAAATTCAATCGAAAAATTCTTTAATGAACTATGAAATTATAAAAAAAACTTTGTGAAAGCAAATTTCGCGTACTTACTTCCACTATTTATTTTGAATAAGCTATTTCGATTTACATACCAGTTCATTTTTGTAAACGTGATTTTACGTTTCCATAGATTTTTTTATAGAAATGATGAAGCTACAGTTTTTTGTTGTTGATATTGATTATTATCTGGCTAACTTTCAACTATTTGCATTGTGAATTCGGAGCTAAAATGTAGGAGCATTTGAAACCATTGAATTTTCAGCTGTTTTATCTATGCATTTTGTGTCTTTTTTAAACCTATTTTTAATCTAAAATATAAGAACAATTCCTGTTTAAATTTATACTTAAACGTCGAATCTGTTGATATATCGATGAGTTGTTTCTTCTTCATTATCAAGCATTCTGACTTATTTATTCATACTTGAAGTAAATGACTTTCACGTAATTTAAGACTTTATTTTATCCATAAAATATTTATTTACTTTTATTTTTACAAGAAAACTGCGTTTAAAATTTTGATCTTTTATGGAAATTGTTTTTTTCTACAAATTTTGCAGCGTTGACTAAACAAGTAGTGAACACTTAAGGAACCCGCGCATCAAAGTTCCAGCGTACTCTAGGTTTTCGCAGAATCCAGTTCGAAGCTTTTTGTTCCAAATTAAAGAAAATTTAATGTTTGTCTTGGCCTTTTGAGCAAGATATTATAGATGTCTGAACAATTTGAACCTTTATGAAAATTTTTGAAAAAACATTTACCGTATCTCAGACTGGTAGCGGTAACATCGTGAACATGGACACAGACTCGTAAACGGAATGTAATGAGTTTGAACATATAGAGCCACAGAATACCTACCGTCTAGACGGGCTGATGCGCTTTCATTTCTGTCGAGGGTCAAAAATCTTCCCAAAGGCACCTAGCCTCTCTGAACTTCTAAGCAATTAGAAGCTTAGAGTGGCTGGGTGTCTCTTCTCATGTGTGTCATACTTGTCCTTAGTTAACGGTAAAAATTACGAAGTTCGTCACAAATAGACCTTGTGTTGCTTTATAGCCCACCATTAATAAACATTTGTCACTACTATACAAGAAAAATTTCACTCCTAGAATAAAAATTCTCCCTACTTAACGTATGCGACAACACAAAGATTATGAATTTTGCCAAAATTTGAAAACAGTTTTATGATTTTATTTTATAGACCATCTTATTAGCAATATAAAAATACCAAGTTTATTATTTTTCATTCTCTAGAACAAACACTACGTTTTAGAAAAAGCAGATGCACTACATACTTTAAGCATGATGTCATACTTTAAATTGCGTTTTACTCGAAATGTTATTATTTTTTTTTTTTTTTGAAAATGGTCAAACCGGGCCAGCGATGGCTCAAAAAGTTTTGAAAGTAATGAACTGCAATTTGTTTTGTGTATGTTTTGTATAATATAGAAGCAGTGTGTTTTAACCTTCAGATTTATCAATCACTGATTTATTCCAAAATTTACGGTCCCTTATTTTAACATAATCACTGTCATTTTAAGCAATTTCATATAATAGCCAAGATAAAGTGCTCTAGTTTTTGTAAAAATGAAAATATCTCTTATCCTGAAGTTCATTTCAATAGTGAAATAACATAGCAACACATCAGAATTGAAAAATGGAAAATTTGTTCATAAAGGGGAATGGGCCGTGTTTATGTTATTTTTGTCAATTTTTACCCCTTTTTTTCTATTTTAGAAAAATAATAATTTCTGTTTCTCTTCTGAATTTAAACATATTTTTTTACAATGTCTAAATAAATCTAAAAATAAAATAAAAAATCCCTTCATCACCATTTTTTTTTTAAATAAAAAGTTGTCACAAGTATTTGGATAATTTAAATGATTTTGTAGTAGAAATACAACCTCGAGAAACCCTTTATTTCCATATTAATAGGCATTTTATTAATTTTTGTTACGAACGTAAATAATTCTTTTTTTAATATGCTTGTACATTGAATTTTTTGTTGTTGTTGTTCTTTTTTTTTAGTATTAAAGCTCTACAACAATGAAAATCTTCGTTAACAATTTAAAACCTCGGAGAAGAATACTTTGACTATAAGAGTTTATTTTCAACTAAGAAATTTAAAGTGGAAAAAGTTTTCTTAAGAGAAAAATAATAATTTTTTTCAACAAATATTCAGAGGACTCAAACTTCCCTAACTATTCCACCCTAACAAAACTCCTTACATCATGAAAATAAGGCTAGAATATATTATACCCATCTGTATCACTATAATAACTTAAAGATATTATAGTAAGTACTGTTCGTAAGGAACATACTTCTGGATTAAAAGGTCAAACCTATACTCTTCATCTTCCATTCCATAGTAATTAGTATAAAGTACTACGCCCAGACGATAGTGAGTTATGTGTCTAGGTCTTTAGAATGATACTTTTCAGTGAGTTAAGTCGTAAGGCTTACTCACTCATGTCTTCAAGAAGCATTTCAATGAGATTTAGCATTCCCTAGTAAGGTTTTATGACTATATTGCATCAATATAAATTAAATTAGCCTTGTATTGAAATATATGCATATAAATACTCGAATTGAAGAAATTTTGAGAATTCATATAGCGTAGAGATGGATCCTACATTGTAAAATACGCTTTTAAGGGGACCAATACAAATATTCTCTTATACCAAGTTATTAAAGATTTTTTTTACTGTTTGATCTATAGATCAGGGGTGGGTAATTTGTTTGGCTCTCGGACCACGTTGGGGGGGGCAGAGGATACCAGGGGCGGCAACGTAACCTCCTCAGCCCCGAGACAAAAATAAAAGCTTGATATTTTGTAAGAAGTACTTAAATAGTTGTTTTGATCACTCTGATGTAGAAACGTGTAGTAAAATATTTTTTTTAAAGTTCATAGAAGCTAGGAGGGATGTATCACATGTGATACATCAGGAACAATGCACTACAATCAGAATTTTTTCAAGTATTAAGCAAGATTGAAACAATTAATTTAATCTTAGTTTTAACCAAACAATACATACAATTTATAAATTCAACATGAAAATTAAGATTTATTGGCGCTTTAGGTACATATTAGTAGTATTATTACAATAATATTATTTTTTATTTTCGTGAAATGCCTTGAAACTAGTTCTAGTAGTTGTAAAGCATAGAAAAACCTTGTAGTCTGTACATTGTACAGTTGTTAAGGTCGAGCACTTCTCTTTCCTGCACTTACTTCGATGAGTCCTATCCCCAACGCTTCAGGCATGTGCCTAGCTTCTTTGTTACGAACTGCTTGATGTGAAATGCAAATTGTAACTCTGCGTTAAATGGGTAAAAATGCAAAGCAATCTTTTCAACTAAAGATTTTAACTCAAGAAATATTTCTATCAATCTTCAACCCCCCCCCCCCAATACAACTAAAAATTAAACCAAAATTGATTTAAAATGTATATTCATAAGTGATTGGGTCCCACCAGTGGTACAAACAAATTTCACAAGTCATTATGCTTTATTATTTTACTAAAAATTTATTTTTTTTGTTGTTAAATAGTAAAAATTACATATACAAAGAAAAAGCATATTTTAAAACAGTTTAATATGTGTATTAAATAAGAAAAAAATACTTACTTCGGCGACGTGCACACATCTTGTTTTGATTCAGAGACGCTACTAGAAACCGCTATCATCGATAGGTACTGCCATGTGCTGACTAAAGGAGGAAATTGAATGAGCTATTTCACTTGTATCTCATGTGATAGAACCGGTACCTAATTTGTTTTTGCGGTTCAGCCTTCATAAAAAATTATGGAACTTTTGTATCACATGTGATACAAGGGACTTTGCTCACAAATATATATAGACCCAAATATAGAGAACAATTTCCCTAAAAATTCTTTCATACATGGAAAATTTTCAGCCCACAAAGATTTGTAAAAGTTAATATCATAGTATTAAACATTTTCTGCCCACTGGCATCTGATTTCAAGTTAATAAATTCAAGCTGAAGCTCATCAGGGACTGTATCAATATCAACAATACTGGGATAAGAGAGCAAATTGAATGTAGGCTCAATTTTCGTATCATCCCGAAATCCTTTTGTGCACTCATCCTCCAAATTCTGCACATATTCTCTTAATAAGAACACTTTCAGATACTGAAATAAAAGAAATCTTTAATCGCGGACGGGAAAAAATATCGGCACAAAAGAATTTTTTGATTCTCTTGGCAGGCCGAATAAAAACTCTTTGCGGGTCGCTAGTTGTTCCCATCTGGTCCAAACGAAATTTTATTAATTATTTGCATAAAATAAATATGAGCTTAAATAAAAATTTCAATGCATAATGCTTTGTTCTCTATTTTTTTTTATTTATTTCTTTGAAACAATTTTGTACAACGGACAAAGTTCACCTGACGTCATAGTCAAATGATAACTACAACCACGTGTTTCCAGCCAATCAGTTCATTAATTTAAGTGACGGCATAATCACAGGATAAATATAACCACGTGTATCTAGCGAATCAATTATTACGATTTACTTTTGACAACTCTTGTTTTTTTGCAGAAACCTTTTTTATAAGTTTAAAAAACCCTTTTGAAGGATCTTAATATTTGAACTCAATAATAAATTTTGAAATTTTATATGAATTTTACAAATAGAGCAAGAAGTACAAGTAAAAGGGGCTGAATTCAATAGAAAACGTATGACTGCAATTATCACGTGACTGTTGTGGATTTAGGTCATTCAAATAAAAGTTAACCGAATTTTTTGAAAAAAATTGCATTGTTTTTTTCCAAGCCCTTGCTGTCATTTCATAGTTTATCAATGCAGTTAGTTATAGGAATGAATTTATTTTTATCAGTTTATGAATAACTTAATAAATATTTCAAATAAAAAAAGATTCAAGGTTCAGTTGATAATCTCCATCTTTACAAAAAATATTCAGATAATTTTATTATGTCATTTTGTACAAAAATTCCTTTTCAATTTCTTTCTTACAAAAAAAAGCAAATATTAATTAGCTTATAAATAATGTATTTTTTGTAAATGGAAATTATCTATCAATACGAATAAATTGCTTTTGCTTGTTGTTTACTTATTTTTAATTTGTGATGAGGTTAGATATTATGTTTCAGCGAGGGGGGGGGGTAGTGCAATACTGTTAAAATTTTTGAATAGTGTGTCCAATGTTATAGCACATAATTTTAAACATAAATATTTGTTTGATTTAAAAATGTATTCTAATTTTTTTTCATCTAAATTTTTACATTTAAAAACTTTTGAGAGCATTATTATTACAGGAATTAAATGGGTGTTTTTGGAAAAAAATTGTGTCATTTTTCTTGAAAATGTATGATTATTAGGAAAAGTGTTTCTTCTGGAAGTTTCAGAAAGCGCTTTCACAAAAGCCACGCAAATGATGCTATTTATTGTTTATATGGTCAACAATTTGAAAGTTAACAGTCCCAATACGGTATATATTCAGATTTCTGCTTTTTTCAAATTTAGAGAAATTTTATCGCATATAGATGTAAAGTAAAAAGTATTTTTAAATACATTTATGATTTATATACTCCAAGAATCTGGACAGGTCAACATGGCATAAGAAAAGTATTTCTCTAAGAACAATTATAATATTTCTGCCTTGAAAATTTAGTATATTTTTGAGTTAAAATATTAAAACTTGTAACTCCCCCTGGGAAATATTGATGCAATGAATTTCTGATGAAAAAGAAAATTCAGGAAATGCAATTTTTTGTTCTTATGGAAACAGGCATCATTCCTTGATACATTCGTTCTTGTTCTTAATATTCGCATGATTTCAGCATATATGAACAATTTTATTCCATTCTAGTAATTCTGAATCTACAAGCAGACGTATATTCATTTCTTGAAGTTCATGCAAATAAATGATCAATTGAAGAGGAGTGGATCTATCTTCTAGTATTTTATTTATATATTTCATTTTTGAAAGACTAAAGACATTATCACACATGCTTGTCTCGGTAGAACTTGAGTATCTTTCAAACAACCATTTCGAGTAGCTGTGAAGCTGAAGGGTTGCCGTAAGCAAAACGATACGCTCTGACGTCATCCGCACCCTATCTTCACATTAAAAAATTGATCGCCGATTTTTTTTTTTGCTTCGCAAAACGAGCATTTAATATTATTTCTTTTATTCCGCTCGCGCTTTTGTTGACGGTTGTGAACCAAAATGGCGCACCCCATTCTGTTTTAAATATTATCCACTATTAAAATATTATATTACATTAAAATATTATATTACATTAAAATATTATATCTCCTTTATGATACTTTTGACGAAGCCGAGGGTGCCAGATTTACCACCATCCTGTTTATGACGTAGGGATCCGAAGAACCTTATTGACTGGAATTTCATGCAAATTTAATTTCGAACAAATCTTTCAGCTCACTGGAAAAAAGTTGTTCTAAGCCGTTGCTATGATAACTGGGCAAAAATCACTCCAAAGAGTAGCTTAAAAGAAAAATTGGGTATTTGTGTAAAAGGGCCTTCGGAAAGAGAAATTAAACTGAGTTTAAACCGTGTGTTGGAAATATTGTAATTACATTAAATAATGGTTGATTTTTAAAATGATACTCCGAGATTTACTTAAAATTAGATATTGATTTAATAGCAGTTTCAATTTTTATCTTTATCATCTCAATTACATTCGATTGAATCTTATTTCCTTCAGACAGAGACTTCTCTCAAGTTAAATGTATCACAACTGATTCAAATAAACGAAAACAAATTAAGCTCATATATAGTCTTAATTTGAGAGTCGATCTCGGAATCTAGGCACTGAAAACTAAGCCAAAAGAATTTTTCCAATGATCTCTGCACTTAACTTTTAAGGGTTTTTATTCAAAAAAACATTACTTCCTCCAAAACAAAATAAAATAAAATAAAAAACATTTTTTTTCAAAAGGAAATATATATTCTTAGATGCGAAGCTACATATATTCTCTCAAAAACATTCATAAAGTGAACTCACTTCTGGTACAATACTAAAACGATAGACTGTGAGCGATGTGTCGGATCAAAAAGGTAGCGATATTGACATCGTATAAAGCTGTCGCCATCTGAAGCGAAATGTGAGAATAGTTTTGTTTATTGTGAACCGCGTAGACTGTCGAAAAATAAAACATCTTCGCTGAATTGCAAGAAAAAAAGATTTCGTATATATATATATATATATAGTCAAATATATTTATAAAAGTAGAGACAAGTGGTTTATTATATTTTTATCAAGTTTTCTCTTCAATTATTCTATTTAGTTACAATAGGTTTTTTTACTATTCATTTTTTCTATACAATCACATACAGATGGCCCCACAGTTAAATTGAGAGATTAACCGATAGAGAAATTCCACTAAGTAGATTAGTTTTAATGCAGAGAAACGCATTACTTTTAATTTTTCTATTTAAGATATCGAAGAATTTTGGTAAGTTGTGATTCTTACGTTGGATTAATGTTAGTTTCAGTATGTAACATTGTACGATATTTTTCAATAGTCATTAACTTTAGCTTATTAGTTTGAAATGGTATGGAAAGTTTACACTTGCTATTATTAGGATTGTGATTTCATATTTCATTCTTTGTTTATTCTTAAATTTGTATTGCTTTATTATGTCGAAATTATTTGGAGAAGGGTAAGGTTAAGAACTAGTAAAGCAGGCTTAACCATATTTCACTGTCCTAAATCTATGTCAGTTCCAGAAATCATAATAGTTTTCCAATTTGGTCAATGGACTTTTTATGCTTCTACTTATATTTTGGCTATTTTCTTAGGATTTCAAATCTATTTTCATCCATTGTTTGTTTTGTAAGGTTCAAGTCTGTTTATATATATATATATATACAATGCATGATAAAGAGGAATTAAAATCTTTACCAAAGATACTGAATATTTTAGATGCATTCATTTTCAGAGTTATTGCTGCACTTAACCTGAAAACTATATATATACAATGATATATATATATTTATATATATATATATATATATATATATATATATATAATGATTTTACGGGGTTTTGTTGAATTTGACCGACAAACTCTGAGGGATGATAGTAGGCAGCACAGGGATGACAAATCAACATAGAACAGGGGTCGCAAATCAGGTTTAGTCAGAATAATTCAAAAAAACATTATCAAGAGTGTGATGTTAAGTGGAATGAAAAGGGGTAATAAAAGATAAGAATAACATATATTATATGTGAAGCATATTCACAATAAGAACAATATATCACAGCTCGATGTCAGAAATGCAACGACAAGTGATTGTCACAGGAATATTTTGAAATAGGTATAGTACAGCCGACACTGATGAACAAAAGATCATCGGATGCTTTCAAACAAATCCGGAGTGCTGGGGATGTAAGATGAAGCGACGGCGATCCGTTCCGTGAAACCCTCATCTGTAACAATTGGCTTCTCATACTCAGGCGATTTCATAGAACTACAGAAGAAGAAATCCAAGGGATTAAGGTCCGGGGAGTGTAGAGGACAAAAAAAAAAGGTCTCCCGCGTCCAAGCCACCTTCCTGAATATGTTGCATGAAACACACTTTCTGATTCAGCAAATGCGGAAGAATCTGTTGTAGAAAAACAAGGTATATTACGCTAATTAGGCGTTCGGGTAGTGTATGTATTACTCCTCATTAGCTTAAACACTCCCTTCGACTGAGTTTTGACGAATTAAACGTGGTTTGCCACCCCAAGATCTATGGTGATTTGCCATCCCCATACTGTCAACTATCACTCCTCTAAATGTGTCGCTGGAATTCGGCAACACCCTGTATTTGAAATAAACATTGTCTGTACATAAAATGGTTATGTGTTAGCTATATAGAATTTTTCTATTTTTTTAATATGATTTTTTATTTTTATTAAATATGATAAATTTCCTTATCATATCAAACACAATTCAGTGTCATTCAACCAAACATTTAAAGCATAATTTATCATGCTAAAATGTGTTTAAATTCTAAAAAAAATACGTTACGAAGAAGGAATTAATTTAGTGCATTACATACATGTGAAACTTTTGTGTAGCATAAAATTGTTTGTTTTTCGTTACTCCAAAATTTTATTCAAAAAAATTCTGCAATCTAACCATCAGAAGAGAAATCCAAAAATGTATATATAACAACTTTGGAAAAATGACAAAAATTAAAAAAAAAATTATGTATGAAACTTTTGCACCAACTTTTACGTAGGTGATTTTAATTTGCTTTAAATACTATTAATCAATTTATAAATAAGTCCAAAACAGTTTATGTGCTTCAATTAATATAAAAATATTAAAATGGTCTTCCAATGCTTTTGTGATTTTTAAATTGTTAGAATTTTTTCATAATAAGGATTATTCTGAGCAATAAAGAGAGAGAGAGAGAAAGCTTTTAAATGTTATTATATTTGAATAATATATATTCAATCATTGAAAAGCAAAAAGCATTTTTCTCTATTTTCTAAAGAACATTTGAGACAAACTTTGATTCAGAAATCGTTTGACGAAACTTTGGATATCGATTACTTTTTTCCTGACATAAATAATCGAGAAAAGAAATATTTTTACTTCTAAATGTGAAATAACAGAGAACTTCATTAATTTGCTTTGTGTGTTTTCTCTCTGTTGTATTTTTACCATTTAGTTGGGAAAATAAAGAGTTAAAATTATTGAACATAGATCTAACAGAATGAAATAATATTTCAGTGTATTTTTCGGAAAAAAAGGGGTACTGTGAAAATATGTTTTTGTAAAAGATCGCTTTTTCATGGACTTTATTTTTTTAAGAATAATGGTGCATAGTAGCGGGGGTGGGAGGAGATCTTTTCTTATATAACAGTAACATTTAACAGCGGGCGTCGAAATTGTCATACATTTACAATTTTCCATAAAATATAATGTTTAAACTAATAAAAATTAATGCATCGGAATTATAACTTTATATATCCGAAGCTTGTTCTTCGAATAGCATAATAAATTTTTTTAGCATAATATAACTATTATTTTGAAATATTAATAATAAACAAAATTACTGAGAAATTAGGCGACACTTAAAAAAAATTCAATGCAGCTTTAACTATTGTGTTTCTTTTTTTTTAAATTTAGCACTTAGTAAGATATCTTTTAAAGTTCACAACAGCTTTTAAACGTCTTGGTATACAAATTTCATCAGTTTTGTTTATTTTTTTTGTAACTTCTACATCGATATTCCACCATTCTTCTGTGGTTATTGTTTTTATACTTCATGTTTTGCTTTTATATATCATGTTTTCTTTTGTTAAATACAAATTTTCGCGAAATATGTTTTATTAGGCTTAAATCAGGTGACTTTGGAGGTATTTTCAGAATTTGGCGCCAGTTATAGGGATACCAGCGGCATATATACATTGAGAGCAGTGCACTTGGCGTCATTATCTCGCTTAAAAATGATGTCGCGTTCAATATCCATCCTTTGGACGGATAATTTACAATTGTTCCATAAAGTATTTAAGTGTGTATATATATATAGCTCATGATTCACAATACCATCTTGCCATCACAATACCATCATACCATCATCCCCCTTCATACTTCCCCGTTCCAACTAGATTCTTAGGATTATGTTTTCGAAAATTTAACAATGACATCGTATTGGTTGGGACGCCAGAAAATTCAAATTTTCCGTTCCATTGGTCGTAAAATAGATTTTTTTTATTCAGAGCAATTATAAACCCCGTTCACCACCCAATGTATCACACGGGGACTTACAACACAAAGGAAAGATAGAAGGATTATAACACAAACATCCATGCCTTCTCCGGGATTCGAATTCAGGCCCTACGCCACCGCATTCAGCGTCACTAACCACTATACCGGATGGGCGGCGTTATAACAGTTTGAAGTAGGGAAAAAAGGAGGAATTTTAAACCGAAGAATTTAGTTGAAAAAAGAACATCTCCACTTTTGACGTCCACTGTGTGCCTTTCGAGATTACTTATTAGGTTCTGCATATTCTCTTGGACTAATTAAGAATATAATTCTTGCTAATATATATATAACTCTAATAATGGGGAAAATTCCGTTGTTATTTCATTCTATTTAGACAAATGGAAAACATATGCAATATTATATTTTCTAACCCTTTCACAGAACTTCCTTTCATAAAAAGTAACAATCAGTTTTCATACAACATGAAACAAACATTTTGTAATCAATTCATATTTTGTTAATGTAGTGTTAATAAAAGTCAGGAAAATATTTCTAATCCAATAAATGTTTAACTATGAACTGAAGTGTATATTGAAAATTGACAAATGGATAAAGTTAATGTTTTAGAATTTTTTTCTATCTGAGAGTGGTCTAGTGGTGTACAAATTCACCTCAGGATCACGAAGTCTCTAATTCTCGGAAAATTTATTTGTTATTAATGAACTTGTTAGTATCCTCATATATGACAGTCTTCATGGGAACTAAAATGTATTTGATACATATCTCTCTTCTTTTGACGGAATACCAAACATTTTCATCACAATCTCAAAGTACTTGGGATGACTGAGTTCCTTGCGCGACCCTTTTTATTCCAAAATATTTTCTACGAACAGGCTGTACTTTCTCCATGTGAACGACTTAGTGGTTTTGATTTCTGTGTTGTACGACTCATAACGGTTTATAAATGTAAATGAACAGAATATAAAGAAAGAAATGGGCCTCTGTACGATCTCTAGTGTATGAAGCTGAAATTGATCAAGGAAGGGAAGAACCTGAGGAAATAATGGACATCAATCATTATAGCGAAAGTAAATCTGAGAAAAGCGATGAACATGAAATGTTTGACTTGAAAGGAAAATTTTCAAATGCTAACTAAATAAACTACACCAAGAAAGATATAAAGCCATAATTGTAGCACAAGGCACACTGAGCCCTATCAAAAAGATTAAAGAGAGAAAAAGTTCAATGCTATTTGTCGATGATTAAAAGCCAATAAAACTATAATAATCTGAACAAAATATGACTGTTTCACCTGCAAACCTCATTCCTGTAATATTAACGAAAGTTGTCTTAGATCTGTATCCTTTATTAAAGTCATGCACATTTTTGAAACATTTAAGTTCAGTTTGATTGGATATCTTTCTCAAATTATCGAAGAAAAATTGAAAATTCCTTACAAGTAGGTAAGTATACTTTCACTTGATTGAATTATTTACTGGAATTACGATTTTATCGTGTAAAATAAAAATAATGATAAAAGAAAAAGGATTGTGGTGAACCCGTCACTGTGCCCGACCACTAAAATTAGTATGGATTGCGCAATTTCTCCCGGTTAAGAATTTATACAACAGAATGTTTCTAGAATCAATACATGTAAAGTGTGAATAAAGCATCCAATAACCATATTTTTAGTTACGATACGCTTTTTTTTAATATTTTCCCCTTTTAAAACATTTTATACTTAAAATTCTAAAAATTAGTATCTCGAAAATTCCTTAAAACCTGATTATCCTAAGGACGTGAAAACAGATATAAAATATATTTCATGAAAAATTAAACAGAATTTTGATTTCTACACTCTAACATTTATTCTTTCTTTAATGATTTTTGGTTTATCTTCCCTTTTACAATCGATGAGTAACAAAAAATAATCTTCCAGAAACCTTCATATTTTTTTATGTAACAAGCACAGTCATTCAGCCTTTTCTTTCACATTATAAATATTTCATTAGTAAATGGTACACACACAAAAAAGCCAGCGAGCTTATTTATTTATTTTTGTCCTCTTTTATAAAGAACTTTTTCAGAAATCATGAATTGTTGGAGGAAAAATTTATAAAACATTTATTATGGTTTTTTTTTTTTTTTAGTTTTTGCAAAAAGCATGTTTGTGTCTTTATATAATTGAGATAAAAGCTGTCGTCGAAATTTTTTCCATATTTTTATTTATCTAAGAACTTTAAGTCTTAAACTGTATAATACAGTTAGCCTGTTTTTGCAAATAAAAAGATTTTTGAGTCGCCAACAAAATTTACGAAAAAGGAAAGCTAAAAATTATTTCCAATGTCAATCATCTATCATGCTGAAATTTAATTAATAATTTATTTTAAACGAAACATGTCCTCCAACTCATTGGGGATAAGAAATATTAAGGTATTTGTTTAAGTAAAAATTGGAATTTTGAGCAAGACAGAAAAACATCAAAATTCAGAATTTCGAAGTTGGATGATTCAGTATCCGTTAACATACAACTTAGGTTGAGGTGTGATTTGTGTGGTTAGAACCATTTTGGTGCCTATACATATATACATATATAACATGTTTTGTCTCTCGGACCACATTGTTGAGCGGAGGGTACCGGAGGGCCATACCTTTTTTAAACTACTGCATACAATAATAAATATGTTAAATAAAACAGAATGAAAGTTTTATTCAATTTATTTATTGAGCCTATTATCTATAGCTGCAAGCAAATTTAATTTTAGAATCAGTTTAGTATAGCGCTTCTCAAATTGTGGGGTGTGTCCCTCTAGGTGGGCGTGAGCATTTTGAAGAGTCAAAAATAAAAGATTATTTTAAAAAAGTTATTGGTAAGAATCAAAACAAAATACCTTCTGGCTCATTTATACTGATGTAATAATATACTTATAAACGTATCAGTACTGCACAAGGAATTTGATAATTTGAGACTGATCAATGCGCGTTCTTCCATTAGGCCTCTTGGAAAAGCTTTGGGCTATGAATATCAACAACTCTTTCTGAAGAAGAAACCATGATATACAGATTAGTTCTATTATATATAATTCAGGTTTGCTTGCTAGGATATATAGATTGATGGAAAGAGATATAAATAGAGGAGAATTGATGCTTAATTGAAGTTGCCAGGAGATTGGAATATTAAGAAGTAGAAGATAGGAAGAATATCTACAGATCAGGTATTAGTCATGTTGATAACGCGTTTTGGGCTTTAAATTATTAAAGAGATTTAAGTGACTATTAGTCACATAGCTACTGTGTAAATCATATATTAAAGTAGAAGATTGATTCATAAAAGGTGGATCAATTGATTAGAAATAGTCTCCGAACTCGTGACTCTTGTTGCAAAACCCTTGTTCTTTACTGGGAAACATCTCTACCTATTTGGTTAATTGAATTTTGTCTGTGTTAATCAGTGCGCTGAATAAATAAAAAGGTATCATGTCGAGTCGTCCTTCACTTCCTCTCACACCTTTAGCCGGGTCAGAGAATAGAAACAGGGGGCTACAAATTAATTTATCTAGACTAAGATAACAACAATAACTTGTGATTTCCATGCCCTTGACATATACAAAATTTAAAAAAAATATGATTGGAAATTGAGTCACAAATATTGAAAGTTTGAGAAGCATTGCAGTAATGGGTAATACGGGAAATGGAATTGAATTTAAGCTCACTTTTTTAAAAATCCCGTGACCTCAACCTCCAAACACTGCATATGATTTCCTTGTAGAAACACTTTATGGTACATTTTTTTCCAATAACGGAATTCTGTTTCCCTAATTGTGAACAAGTAATATAAAAACAAATTAAATCAATTCCCACTTAGGTCAACAAAGATAATTTTATTTTAGTTACTTTTTATGAAATGGTTACAATTAATATAAATATGCATATACATATGACACAATCACAACATTAAGTGTCAAAATAGAAAGCGATTTTGCTTGCAATTTTCCATTTTTCTTTCTATATAGGGTGTTGGACTATTTTTTGTTTGTTACTCTTTTCCTTTATTAAGTTTAATTATTCTAATAAAATTGTATAGTAAAAAAGATATTACATCCTCAGAAACTAGGCCATCCCAGGTGCGATTCGAGCCCACGATCGTTCGATTAGAAGTTCGACGCTTTATCGATCTTTTCTTTTTATACATGTTGTTGGACTATTTTTTGGTTGTTACCATTTATGCATAATTGAATAGAATTATTGAATTAATATTTGAAAAAGCCGTATTAACATCATCCCCTACAAGTTTAAAAATTGTATTTGAACTTGAATGGAAGAAAGAACGTATTTTATTAACGATTGAAAATTTGAGCAAGATATATAAATCAATAGATAAATATAGAGAGAGTGGACTTTAATTAAAAGTGGAATTTTGTAACTGTCTGGCCGGCCCACAAAAAACTCTTTGAGGGAGAGAAATTCAATTTTTCTGCACAGTAAATTTCGTCGCTTCATTTACGTTTCAGCTAAACTTATAAATAAAGTGACCACACATAACTACGAAGAAAATAACTTGGATATGGAACTTTTTTCTACAAAACTCTTCAGAGGGTTAAAAAAAGAATCATTCATGCGGACATTCTCTTACAAGTGATTGAATTAAAAAAATTGTCTGCTAAAAAAATCTCATTGGCCCATAAAACATGTCAAAATGGCAATCGGAAGTACCAGCCTCCCATTATTACTTACCAGATTTCGAAGACCATAAAACACTTCTTTACGAGGGGTGGGGAGAACAAGGTACATACTGGGTGGCTTTGATCAATAATTGCTGCTTCGTATCGCTTTTGGGTTCAGGTTGCCGCCCCATGAAAAGACAAATGGGGATGTCTAAAATTACTACATGTTTTAGTGATCCCTTCCTCCCCCCCCCCCCCAAAAAAACGAATGAGTGACAGGTGCTTGAAAAGGCCATTTGTTTGTGGGTGAAATGGGATGGAAGTCAAGTATCGTGTCTGAGATGCTAATGAAATTTACTACAATGTAGCATGATTTCGGTGATTAATTAAAAGGGAGTGTGGAGTGAAAAGTACACGGAGGGTAATTTATGCTTCTGGTGAACCCTGAATACTAAAGTATTTCCATTCATATAATTTTCAGAAAATTTTCGAATAGGCTTTGTTAATAGTGAATGCTAAGCATTTAAATACCATGTTTACTTTTTAAAAATAGTCTCCCTTTTAAATTATGAATTTTTATAAATGTATAACATTTGGTCATCTAACAGTTTAGTTTTTCTTTTATTAGCATTCGAGTGCCTTTGGACTGAATTTTGATTTCTTTTAAGCAACCTTTAATAATGTTTTAACCAATTGTACTACAGGAAATGAGGGGGGGGGGGATGTTGATAATGATAATAATTATGATTTTGATGAATGTTAAAAGAAAATTTGTCCCCAACATTATTAGAGATGTTCCGAAAAAGGAAAATAAAAGGAATGCTTATTCAAAAACTAGTTATAAAACTAAGAGGAATGATCAGAAAAAAAGGTTAAAAGCGGCAACATTTGAAAACTACATATCGTGGAGAATTTTTATTTCCCCCAGAGTGCAGACAAATGGCATTACTTGTCATGCATCTGGTTTTTGGGTAGGTAGTGAAAGTTCCTAGATGGTTCAGGACGATTGAAATGGCAAGAGCTTAGAAAATTTATTTAGTTTGGAAGTGTGAGTCGTAATTCGATTATTATGGACAAAGAATGTGTCCGCATCTGAGAGAGCAGAGCAGAATGATCAGACAACATGTAGCGAAATGGAGTAACTCTTTTCAATCAGGCAGGCAGGATATCAAAGCCGCAATATGGCAGGGAGCGGCCGGCCAAGTTCTTCAACGACAGAAATATACGCGACACCAATTGAAGAAATGATTCAAAATGATCAACGGATCAAAATGATCTAAAATGATTTCTGAGTAAAATCTCGTCAGAGCTGGGACTGAGCTATGATAGCGTGCAGCATACCATTTCTGATGTACTACGATATTCCAAGACAGTGTTGTGAAAACATCCGCCAAGACATGGCTCAATGTGAACAGGGACCTGATTACTACCAAGACGGGTTAAACAACTTGGTTTTCCTTTCTAATAAATGCCTAAATGGACTTGGTGATTCAGTCGAAATGTGATAGGCACATATGCCTCTTAATTCCTTTTGTGTTTTCTGTCTATTGTTAATAAATATTTCTTTATTCGACTTGTAACCTTTTTTCTGATCAACTCTCGTACTTGAACAATTTAATAAAATAGTATGAAAGTGATTAAATTGAGTTTATTTTTCAAGAATTATGAAAGGCATGCAAGATAGATATATATGTAATAATTCACGTTAATCTTTTAACTTAATCTGTTATAATCTCTTATAATCTCTGCGTAATAACTAAATCTGTTATATATATCCAACTCGCATAATTTTGTATAAAGACTAGAATGTTCTGGAAGTTTTAAGCTGGTTGGTTATCACCTAAACCGTGTGTTTTGCTATATATATAGTAGTTTTGTGTGAGTGTATATGTTTTAAGTTTCTTAATATGTTTTACATAAATTAAAATGGAAAAATGTATCAATCGTCAAGCTTTCTCGTTTGTTTTGGCCTGAATACAGCATAAACATCTAAATTTGTAAAATGCATAACATTTTCGGTGAAGTGTTTCATATATATAGAGAGAGAGATAGAGAGGGGTAAATAAATAGATATAGATAGATAGAGAGGTGGAGAGAGAAAGTGAATGAAAATTAAATGGAAAATACTTCTACGAAAAAGGGAAAAAAACGTCAAAGGATACAACTTTAATGAAACTTCAAAAATTGTCCTTAAAAAATTATTTATAATAATTTTACTTATTGCAAATTCTTTTTACTTCAATTTAATATCAATAAGTTCTTGTTTTTACGTCATAAATTTTATTCAAGCAAAATTTATGAAGTAAAAAAAAAATAATTATTCAGAAATATCATAATGAATTTTTTTAAATTTAATCTACTCTTTTATAAAGAACATCTATATCCGGTCTTAGATACAGAATAAAGTACAGTTTCGAAAAATATATCTCCTAACTAATGAATGAATTTTTTCGAGATACTCAATTTATGATAAATAAATGAAAAACATAATTTTAAGAGATTCTTTGGGAAACATAAGACAATTAACAAAGTCAATGTTACACGAATTTCTAACGATGGACAAAAGAAACACTACTTCATCTTTTATGTTTTTATTTCACAATTTCTTGTGCATTAGAAGAACTAATCGATAACACGGTTTTCTGAAAGAACCGGAGGGGAAAAAAACAGAGAAAAAAAGATTTTCGTGCTTCACGGGTAATTAATTTAATAGCTTGAAGTTTTTTACTTTACATTTACATATACACCAGATTAAAGTTTACATGACTCTTCTAATTTTAAGAGAGAAAATACAAGAAAAATGCCAATGTTTGTCATGCTATTTGCATAAGGAAAGAAAAAGGCTTTTGTTCATTGAAATTAAATATCATTAATTCTGTACAATTTCCACAGCGTGTATTGATCCGAGATTAAATCACTGACATTTATGGAAGTTAAATTTATTTCTTATCAAAAAAGACTTGTTTTTCTGATT
This sequence comes from Trichonephila clavata, assembly GCA_019973975.1. NCBI lineage: Eukaryota > Metazoa > Arthropoda > Arachnida > Araneae > Nephilidae > Trichonephila > Trichonephila clavata. The sequence continues at coordinate 26,523 of BMAO01023710.1, forward strand.
AACATAAGCTGTAATTAGTGAAGGAACTTTTTAAAAATATTTGAATTGATAATATTATGCATCTTTTCTTATCAACGTGGAACATTATAGCGAACAAAAATATCCAAAGTAAATGCTTACATATTTAATGAACTTTGATTTTTTAAATGTGGATATAAACATAAAAACGATGAGAATGTATTATTAATATCTATAAACACAATATGAAAATATGAGAAATAAGAACACATTAATATATTTGTCTTTGATTAACTAAGAACTGCACAAAAGTTTGAAAAACTAAAGCGATTAATTCATCAGTTTACAGCAAGTTCGAAGATCACTGAATTGTTGTCCTGGCCAGGAAACAGTCCTGACCTCAATCCTATAAAAAACCTTTTGAAAACTCTTGTCCGGACGAGGTAGCCATGAAATAAAAGGAAATTAATTGAGGCTATAATTGTTTCTTGGCATCTGTAATAACGAAGGAAGAGCTTAAAACTATTTTACTCAATGAAACACCGACGTGAAGCTTTAATAAAAAATAACGGTTACTTCACAGAGTACTGATAATCCAATGCAATCATCAGTAGCTAATGTATATCGATAATTATTACAGCATAACTCTGTTTGCGTGGCAAATATTTGAATTTTGTTTTTGTATTGTGAATTAAGTATTAAATTATCTTTAAAATGATCTAAAGACTTTGGATTTTGTACAACGTAATGCTTTCTATGAGCATATAAATTGAAACAAACGTAAAGTTTTTTAAAAATGTCCACAGTTTTTGTCAGCACTGAGTACTTATATAAAAATCGTAATTCTGGCGAGGGCTGTAAAAATAATAACAATGTTACATTGACAAGGCAGTCTTTATGGCAAGAAATATGTTTTTTTCAACTTGACGCACAAACATAAACGTCTTAAACACAATACAGAAAACATCCAGCTTAAAAACACACGCAGGCGGCGTTTTATATTTTGAAGCAGACAAAGACAAAGAAACAAAGAGCAAAGAGACGTGATACCTACATGGTGAAGACAAAGAGAGAGAGAGAGAGAGAATTATTCAAATATCCAGTTTTTATACACAGGGAAAAACAGTGAAAAAGGCCTTATAAAAAATACAGTCACGTGTTTAGGCGAAGGGAATAAATAGTTAAATATAGAAATGACATAATTGTTTAGGGAATATTAAATCCCTATTAGTAAGACACATGAAAACAATTAATGATCTTATATTTCCTGGAATCGCTTATAAATCTATCGAAAATTCAAGGTCTAAAAAATCAATAGTAAATATACCAATATAATGTTTTTAATGCTTTAGAAAAAGGTAAATTGGGACGCGTTTCGAAATAGGGTATTAGGATTTATGAATAGATATTATAAATAAAGGAGAATCGAATTATGAATAGATATTGGTTTCAATTATTACATATACAGTCGACAGTCGATAATTCGATGTTGGTGGGACCATTGAAAAAAATACACGAAGAGAAACTTTTTTCTCTCTCTATCACATTTAAATTTTAAACTAAGCAATAAAATAACAATTGTACATATGTATAAAATTATTTTAAAGTATTTTTAAAATGTGCGAATTATACAGTATAAATATTTTACAGATGCTAAAAGTCCTGTATTAGAAGAATACATTCATACACAATCATACGCGCATTTCTTCTTCACAATAGTGGACCACCCTTTCTGAACACATGTGTAGCAAGGCCACATTTTAAGCGAAAGATGTGGATGGCTGACAACAGGTACGTTTGATCTATTGTCCACTTATGGGAATGAAAACAAAAGTGTTTTATTCGTCTGAGGAACCTGAAAACACTAAGAAGGGGTAGTAGACAGATGGTCATCAAAGGGACTATTTTACAGGGGAGACACGCAGAGACAACAACACGCAAAACTTGTGCGTGTTTCATATACTTGTGCAAAACTTCCAGTTATGTAGCAATCCATGGATATACAAAATAAATAAATCACAAGCAGTATAGAAGGAGCCAGAGAAAAACACTTTTTCCAGACAAAAATGTTACAAAACATTTTTTGCCAACGACGGTGAAGAATAAACCAAAATCTCTTAGCAATGAGTATCACCTTCCCATCTGCACAACTACAGCGTTTGCGAGATACCTCTGTTCATTCAGTGCACTATATTATCCAGCAGTACTTGTGATAAGACTTCCTGTTCCTCAATGAGTGTCTGTGTTAGCTGTCTAGTGCTCTCCATGGAATTCAATTGTAACACTAGCAACTCCATGAAGATCGTTCTCATGTTCAATGAAATTTGAATTAGAAGAAATAACTCAATGCATTCTATGGATGTCTTCATATTCTAGAAGCTGCCGAGCAACATAGGACTTGTGTTGTTGTGCATTGTGATGAGAAAAAACAAAGTCTGAACTAATTTCTTTATGTAAAAGACAGAGATGGAAGGGGGATAATTTTGCGGTGGTCTCTACTAAAGGTCAAAGTCAGTCTATTAGCGGATCGACCTGACTAAGTGACCATAAGGAAATCATTAGTTTCTTAACAAAAAGAAACTAATGAATTTCCCTATGGTCACTTGCTTTCTCGTGGGTAAATACCCAGAATAGGACAATGCCGACACTCAAGCTCAAGGGCAAGCCTATTTTTGATCTCACTTTGGTCAAATCGACAAAGAAAAAACGGCATAGTTCCCACATCATCCCCGACTTCAATGTTTACCCAGCGACGGGTGACAAAGGACCAATGACCGAATAGTAATCTCGGCTACGCCAACAGAAATTATTCTTAATTCTCGAGCTTAAATTAACCTGTTATCGTGAAAATGTAATCAATTAAACATGTTATCTAGACAATTGCATAGTTCCAATTTCATTACTCTGTGATAACGTTTGGTTCCTTCTTACATGCGAACCCTCTTGTCTACCTGCAAACCCGACTAGATGTGTGAGAGAAACAGAATAATCCACAGACATGTTTTCAATCTAAATAATTTATTAATTCTTATTATAGATCAGACACAATACAATTCTCATTAAGATATATGATATATAGTAGGGTGCGGAGGAGAGATTCTATAACACGGGGATACTACTACAGACCCTCAACTGAATCTAAGACAGAATATAAATATGTCTCACACTAATAAACTAGCTTCTACTTAATCAAACGCACAGTACCTGAACTTTTTATGCATCGGATTCTACACTGGAAACTTGCAGGAGCTCTCTTTGGCGTGCTCAATGTCGTTGGCTCCACGCTCTGTAATCTTTAGCTAATTCCATTCCTTTTCAAACTTCAACTAACAACTAACTCGCCGAATTTATATTAACTCCTCTTTGCACACTCCAAAGTATCAACTTCAGCGTTCCAACTCCAACGTGTCAACTACTACGTGTCCACCCACGAACTCTCAAAAATAGAATTTATATAATATTCCTCATTTACATAATTACGTTTCCTTACTCGATGAAAGTTGGTTGAAATAAATTTTTTCTTTAAAGATTCATGAAGGGATTAGTAGAATCACGTATAGATCCGTCACAACTCTACAATAATTTTTCTTGGTGTTAGGATTTTTTTCTTCCGTCAGTGTTTATATATCATAGTTCTTTTATAAGACAAAATTTTCAGATCAATCAAACAATCCATAAAATAGATTTCCCAAGAGTTTAGTTAGAAAGATGTTCAACCCTCTAAAGCCTATCACTGACATACGTCAATGACGTTATTCCTGGCGTCATGATTATGATATTTGCATATGCATCATGCAAATTAGCATGTATTATTAGATTTTAGCCATTTCTGAAATATATGAACCATGATTATTTAATCCATGTATTATAAATATTCATATATTCGTTTTTAAATTCAAATACTTCCACAAAACACAGATAAATTGAACTACATTCAACCAATAAAATCATATCTTCCTATGCATCACGATATTTTTAGAATTCTCAAAGGACACCCACGCGCTCTCCATTTCGCCAAAATTGAAAATGTTTAGAATTGCTTCGGAAAATTTATTTCGAAATTCTCTGACAGAATAAAATACGTTATATAACACTCCTTTGTTCATAAAGAATTTTACTACACACAAAATGGTTTGACGAACAGAAATCGTACAATCAGCATTTTGATAAAGTTGAAGAAAGATGATTTATATAAATATCTTATTTGTTGCTTTCCAAGCAGTGTAAGATAAATAGGAAGGTGAAAATATGGTTCCAACAAAAACAATTTTTATATAAATCCCTTTTGTTAGATTTTATATTATATTATCTTAAGAGTGTCACAGTCAGCGTCTTTTCAATTTCTTTTATCATATTCAATGCATTTGTTTCAAAATTTTACTCTTTGTGGTGTTTTTTTTTTCTTTTCTTCTTCTAGTGCTTTAAGTATAAACAAGTTAAATATTTTCCTTATGAATCGAAAAATAAATTTTAGCCTTTGAAATAAATTATGTATTTTGTAGAAATTTTCCCCATAATATATTTCCATGTATAAAGACGAAGAAGATCCGTAAAAGAGGTCGGCTTGCTTACGGATTTACTATTCTCGAGAAAAATATAGATTAGAGCAAATGATTTTTTTAAAAATTTTTCCGTTAGCCATCCACAGGCGATTTTAATTTCTTAACTTTTTGGGTGTTTTGAATGAAAGTTTATTCTAAAAAAACAACAAAAAAAAAAGAATAAATAAATCCTTTTAAGTCAGTATGTATTAGAATTTTAATTTCTGAATAGTTCTTAGAATTTACATTCCCTCATTCGGATGTGTGAATGCATATGTTTATCAAGTGGCAAATATTTCCTCCAATGCATAAAATATAGCTAAATGATCACATGCCATATACGCATTTATCTTGCCATTCCTTTTCTAACTAAAATAAATGGCACAGAAAGTGTGACTAGCACAGATACTGTACAAGATATCAAACGAATGGCTAAAAATGCTTCAGATAGTGTTACCAGAAATAAAGCTATTGTTGATGTAGATTTACTTTACAGTAATTTGGTTGGAAAATATTCCACACGTTTCGCTCTCTTGGATACATTTTCGTCTTCATAAAATCACGTTTGAAAATCACTGAAACTTCCTTTTTTTAATTCTAATTCAGCTTTTACACACTTTCGAGATTCGGACAAATTTCTGAAGAAAGAATGCACTTTTATCTTACACACGAATGAACTTATAATCAGAAAAATGTGCTTTGTTTCATTTCAATTCACTATGTTTATGCCTGTTTATCCCACGAGTACCAGATTTCTGTTTTAGTAATTTCATTTAAATTATATCTACACAATTTTGAATAAATCTTAAATTTTTAAGTTCTTTTTCTATTATTTTTGCATTTTTTAAGTTTCATTCTATTATATGCTGACATATTTTATTTCATAAGTTGGAGGCAATCCCTATTAGAAATTTTTACCAGACAAAACATAGCTCAAATTCTGAAGCTTTTACCTTTGCCCCTTTTAGGCTAACATCTAAAAACATTATCATGGCCCATAAATAAACTCGTCATATGAACTTCTAGGCTTTCTAGCCGATGCATACGGGAACTCATAAGTTCATCTTAAATAAGCGTTCTTCAAACTGTGGGCACTCCTCTCTATGGGGCGTGATAACTCTACGAAGGGGGTGCGAGCTTATTGAAAAGTCGAAAACAAAGGATTACTTAGAAAAAAATTATTTATTTATAATACACTGGTATATTAACACTGATATAATACACTTTTAAATGTATGGGTACTGTACAATGTATTTTATGATTAATTTATCACTACTAAGTTAAGAACAACATTAATAATTACCAATGACCCCATGGGCTTGTCATATACAAAATTATATACAAAAAGTAACATTTATGATGATTATTTGTATTGTTTATAATTATTCTCTTTTCTTCCGAATTAAAGTTACGCGATTCGCTCCCCAATGCCACCTTTTTTCACGTAAACAAGCATATGTGGTGTATGGGTCGGAGTGGAGAGAAAAGAATGAATAAGTAAATCATCTAAAATAAGTAAAAGCCCTTCACAAATACTGCGTCAAGAGGTCTTTTTATTACATTTCAAAACCTTCGGAATAATGTTATGGATACCAGTGAACAGAAAAATTCGTACTTTGGAAAGACGTATATATACGTCCGGGGGAATTAACGCTTTCACTGAGCGAGACGTTTTTATACGCTGGTGGCTCTTAAGAGGTTAAAGTCTTATTGTAGCTTTAGCGTCTAAGTATATTATTGAATTAAATACATTGTTACGGTATGGGGGGCGATTAAAATTATGATTGTGTGAATATTAGGTTGCAAATATTGAAACTTTGAAAAGCACTGTCTTAAATTTGTCATATTTTTTCTTTATTTGTTTTACTCCGTCCTAGATTCAAAACATTCAAAACATCATGTAATTTGAGAATATGGTTCTTTTCTTCTCAAAAATTACAATTAAAATATCCAAAGCTCACTACTATTTACGCATTACGAGTATACTCATCAATCACAGTTAATTGGTTAATGAATAATATTTAAATATAAGGAGATAATTAAGTATATTGAGCAAAAACTAATACTTTTACTCTTTAAATTAATAGGTAAGGAATAATTTATATTTAAATTAATAGTTCGCGTTAGTCTTATGTATTTTGTGTGACAAAATCTTGTCACGGTATCTCCGGAATGCAGAAATGTATGTTTTATTTCTGCCGAAATATAGTATTGTATAAAAACAATCATCAAAAAGCAAGCATTAAAGTATGTTTTAATGATACATGCTAGTTATTTAACAGTTTAGTGGATTGAAAAAAACTATTTATCATTTTTCTACCTATTTGAAAAATTTTGTTATTTCTTCTTTATGTACGAAAAACAAATTGTGACATAATTGCCTCGAAATTTCGTCAAAAATAATGCTACATTCGAGCAGAAATACTTTTAAACACGGGATCCAATAAATTTTTCATTTCTGTCACGTAAAATAAAATAAAATTCTTTAAGACAATTCGAATAACATTGAATGGACTTTATTTCAGCGAGGGGTTTAAAATATATTCTATTCGTATAATCTAAAATAACAGCAAAAAATAAAAAAGGTATATCAGTTGAGATATCTTCAGTTACTTTCCTAGATAACATCAAGACAGATGCCACAATAGGATATATATTTTAGTCTGAACACACATGACAAATCTATACCTCTGCTCACAATCAACTTCCATGTCTTGACAAAAAAAAATAAATCTAGAAAATTGAAAATATAAAATTTAGGGACAAACACAATGCTGTATTATTCTTTTGTTTTTTGTTTCCCAATCAATGCGTTTTAACACAGGTAAAAAAAAGCTGGATTATAGAAATGTTAATAAAGCACAAAATAAAAGTATGAATAGAACAAGATAAATTTCACATTTTTCGCGTTGTTTTTTTACGTGTGATAATAGAGAGATAAACCTTTATCTTACTATGTATAATTAAAAAGAAAATTTTTCCTGACGATGTAATAAATTATTTATTTATCTCATACACGAGGCAATTATAAAATGACAATAAGTCATGTATAATATTATGGTTACAAATTGGCAATCAGACGCAAATTAATTTCAGTTGAAATACAAATTTAAATGCGGAAATAAATACTTGAAATTTATTTTTTTCTTTGAAAAAAATAAAATACATAATGTATGTAAATTACAGTTTAAAATGTGAGCAATAAGTATTAACAATTGTATAATTTGTACAATGGGGGTTAGTCACTCATTTGTGACCGTGGTAGCGTCTTGGTCAAGGTGACGGACTTCAGGCAGGCGTCTCATAAGCTCGAACCTAGTACTTCTGAAGACTCGCTATGTAGGGGACGATGTACATTAAATCTGTCTTGGCTGAAACATCCACTTATTGGTGTGATGGTTCAGAGTGTGATGGTTCTATCTGAGCTCCTTCTACTAGTAGTCCTTTTGGGGAATTTCTGGTCTTCAAAAATTATTTTATTATAAAACTCATCTTCGAAGAAGAAAATGTGATTATGTTAATTAAGTCTACTGTGTATAGCTGTGTTTTCAGGTTAGAGATAGAGAGAGAGAGAGATAGGATAGACTGCTATCGAAGCAGAGATTAATCCAGTTGAAAGTGACTCGCGGATTGTTATTATTTGATAATTGAATTACTTAAGGTGACGAATGGTCACTGGGATGAAATCCAGAGTAAATAGCTAAGCATTGAAAGTTATCGCCTTGAGAAGTGTGGTTAGTATTAAAGTTTTCTCCTATATCGCTTACCTCGTTTATTGTATGTATTATGTGTGATTAATTGGGGGCATCTCTTAGACTGGAACGATTGAATTTGTCTGATGAATAATATTGTGCATAAATTAGATTATTTTGTTGAATATGGCTAGTGTTCCTTCCAATCCTCCTACACCTTTAGGCGCGAGGTTATTACAAGGTAGGAAAGGGGACTGCCTCGTCACTTGACCATAGTTCAAAATTGCGAGGTCCGTAGTCAATAGCTCTCGTGCAGCTTTATAGTGCGATGTAAATGTAATTCTCAATAGTCCACAGTTAGGCAGACAGAGCTTATAGTCCTTAGTCTTTATTGAAAACAATCAAACATTGTAATGTGCGTGTTTTTTTTGTTCCTTGAAAGATAAAACTTCTATCCTATTTATGAAGAGTGCATCACTTATACTGCATATGTTAATCAGAAGGAAAAACTTTCATGCTCAAAAAAACAAAATGAAAGTAAAATCAAATAACTGCATATTTATTTTTAATTTATAATGTCTAACTTTATAATTAGAAACAGTTAAAAACCCTGATTTAAGTAGAATTTAAAATGCTTCAAACATTGTGTGAACTTAGTTATGCACACTTCAGTGAACAACACACTACTTCTTACGTTTCTTACGTTTACAATTTAACTTAAAGCGGGTATGGAAAAATATCACTATTCAGTTAACTATTATATACTATATATTTAGTCACTATTTATATTTTAAAAAACACTAGCTAGTATACCCGTTCTTGGTACGAGTAAATAAAAAAAAATTAAAAATACAAATTGAAGGATAAAGAAATTTTTAAGAAGTTAATTTCGAGTGAATTGCAAGTTAAACAAAAAAAAAAAGACTTTTGCATATCTCAGCTGAACAGAAAATCATATTTTTTAAATTTTAAGTCTGTAGGTGTAATAGCTGAAATAAGTGGGTTTTTTTTATTAATTCCTCCATGTAACTCCCTTGTGAGTCAATTTTTGAAAACACCTTCCTAAGTTGATATTTACTCAGCAAAAGTAACACATTGTTACAAGTTTTGGGTAATGGTTTATATCTGGATGTAATACGCTAATATTACTTTCTGTCGTATTTATATTCTATGTTAAAACTGTAATATTCACAAGCAACGCCGTTCCTTCCATTATAATGGTGATTTAATGGAAACATAGTGAAATGTTGGCGATAGAGCCAAGTTGGCATCATTTTCGGCAACCCCGAGAGCAACTTGGCGATTTATTGAATTGCGCAGAAGTTAAAATGCTATACGCCACCTGGTGGGAAGCTGAAACAAAGAGGATAGCAAAAAATAAAACCTTCTTCCCAAAAAAATACATATCCATGCCAATTTTCATAGTGATCGGTTGAACGGTATTGGAGTAAAGCGAGGTCATATATACCAACATCCATTTATGTATATATATAGAGAGAGAGAGATTTCTTGCTTAAATGATTGAAATAATTTCTTCAAAATCTTTCGGAACACATTTCAACAAATTTTTAATACTTCAACATAAACACTATTAGCTATGAAATTAAGATTTTCCCTTTCTGCATTTTGCGAAACAAATTATGAATTTTATCGGTTATAAAAGACTATAAGTGGATAACCACATTAATTCATTTATTTTCTTCTCTTGAAATCAAGAGGTCCCAAGGAAACAATAAAAAACTGAATTTCATTTAGTCAAAATATTATTGTTTATTACATTACCAAATTATTTAATACCAAGTCACTATTATATTGTTTTAAATTTGCATGGGGGTGCTGGAAAGCAACCGACGACTCAAGTTATTTGAATAATAACCGAATTTTTAATGTACAAGGAGCTACACGAAAACAAATTGACGAACATACACAAAAATAACAGATTATTTACTCTAAAGCACTCATAGTAAAGAAGTTTACACAACTCTAGAAACGGCACTTGAGAACTGTTCTACTAGCGGGAACTCTTTCTTGTCGTAGATAACCCACTTACAGATTCTGAACTCCTTTGCAATATAATCTTTTTGCCAAATTGATGCCAAGTGTTATAAATTTGCCAATCTGGTAATCGCGTGACGTTTTCTACAGCTGTCATATCTTATTGAAGTTGATACTGGGCGAGTGTTTTCTCTGTAAAACTCTTTTTCTTGCAAGCAATGTATCATTGATGCGGAAACAATATACTAGATATGTTTCAATATTATAAAGAACTAGGCTGTTACCCGCCCGCTTCGCTGGTATTTCATGATGTTTTATAAATTTTTACTGCTTATATATGTGTATAAATTATTGATACTAAGTCCTAGCATTAAGAATTCGATTGTATTGAAAAATATACTTATACCTTTAACTGTCGCAAGAAAAAGGGCAGAACTCATCTAATTTGTATTTTCTAAAAATCTCTAAAATTGAAGTATAGAATGATATTTGCTCTTTCGTAACCCAAAAACCAAGTGGATTCCCGCAAAACCAATTTTCAGGGGATCTCTACTCCGTAAATTGAACATGCAAGCCAATTTCAAGTCTAAATCTAACAGAAAAAAAGAAGTTTTACTATCAATATCCCCGTAATCCCGTTGAGAGCCGTTTTCCAAAATAACCGCTCTTAGAGGATTTCAATTCAACAAAAGAAAAATGCAAACCAAATTTCATTATTATAGTCCTTGTAGCTCAAAAAAAGTAATTTTTTTTGTCAATACGTCCCAGTAACCCCTGCAACCCCCCAGAACTTGATTTGTTTATTCTTAGTGGATCCTATTCAACAAAAGAAACATGCTTAACAAATTTCAAGTATGGGTCTAACAATTAAAAACAGGAATTTTTTTCTGTAACTCCTCTTGACCCCTCGCAACACCTCTTTGGGGGTCAATTTTCATTTTACTCTTTGTTAGAGGAACTCTATTTCATGAAAAGAACATGCCTACCAATTTTCAAGCAGGATGATCAAGTAGTTTAAAAATGGAAATATTTATCGATTACGCCTCTTAATCTCCCGAAATTAAACATAGTAGTTGATATTCGCGAAACCCATTTTGTAGCGGTTCTCTACTTTACGAAAGGAATCTGCTTATCAAATTTCAAGACTGTACGTCTAACAGTTTAAAAATGGGGTAATTATCTATAACGCCACTTGAGCCTCCGCAACGCCACTTCTGGGTCTGTTTTCACAAAACCCATTTTGTAGGGGAATTGCACTCTATGAAAGGAATCTGCTTAGCAAAATTTGAAGACTGTGCGTCCAATTAATTAAAAATGCAAAAAATTATCAATAACGCCCCTTGAACCCCGCAACGCCACCTAGGGGTCGATTTTTCACAAAAATATTTGTAGTTGTATTTCTATCCTATGAGAGGAATCTGCTTACCAAATTTCAAGACTGTGAGTCTAATGGTTTAAAAATAGAAATAATTATT
>BMAO01023711.1:0-19369 GCA_019973975.1 Trichonephila clavata
AAAATTAAACTTTGGGTTGAACGAAACATCTTTAGTAGTAATTTATTTGCTAACGATGCTGCTGCATATGTCATTTTCCCACACCACTATCTCGAAACCAATTCATCCCCAGAATATTTTTCATTTAAGATTTCGGAGCATATGTGGAAAATAGGTTAAGGGCAGACAGTGCGCTACTGATGACTCCTGGTCTGGCGCCTGTCTCTGCAGGGGAACAGTAAAATGTCAAGCGAATAAAATTACTGGTTCATCGATTCTGCTATATAAATCAACGCCATAGATGTAATTTGACAGCTGATCATGTACAAAAATGTTGGTCACCTAGATACCAAATATTCGATTTCCTTATTATATTAAATATTTTCGACCGCCATAATTCTTCATAAAATAGGAATTGACAAATTGTCTTGTCATTTATGAATTTCCAAATAATGGTGATAGGTAGGGTTTTTAAAAAAAAATTATGTGATTGGTTTAAAGAGAATATTAAATTTTCCAATTTAAATTTTTGAGTAAAATCAATTATTTTTAGGTGTATAATTTTATATTACGATTTCTGCCTATTTGCTTTTTCAAGTCTACAGATTATTGTATTTATTTGGTAGTGCATCCTTAAGAATAAAAATAGAGAATCTTTTGTCGTATACTTTTCTTTATTTTATGAAGTACTTTTTTAATGTGTGGGAAATTCTATTTTACATGTTTATTATAATTAAAGTCTTGCTTTCAAAAAAGCTGGGGGGGGGGGACCAATAATCAGAATAACTTCAAATTTGAACTGAATTTTACTTCAAGTTGGGGGAAACTGCAAGCATTAAAAAGTGTATCAATAGATGGTGCTGTAAACGGCATACTATGCAGATTAAAAGACACTCGCTCACGACTCATTCCCACAAAGGTCCCGCAACAAATCGGGACCACTTTAATCAATTATTATGCGTAAGACTTTATTTTCTTATATGCCATACTATTTCTCCCTTATTCAAGCATATGCAGCTCAAATTTGAAGTCATTCTGTCAAGTGGCTGTTTTTTTACGTTTTGAAAGTGGGACTTTAATTATAATCACCCTGTATATTCGCTAAAAAGAATAAAAGTTCTTTCCAAAATGGTAAGAAAAAGTAAACTAACAAAAACCAAAAAAAAAAAAAAAATTGGGGAACTTTGGGTTTATTTTTTTATTACAAATAACTACGATACCTTATATTTGAGAAATAGTTAGTAATTCCATAATATATATTAATAATTTCTCCATTCAAGAAGTCATTCTGACAACGGCCTGTTTTTCTTACAACATTTTGAAAGTTGAACTTTAATTATAATTACCCTATATATTCGCTAAAAAAGAACAAAAGTGCTTTCCAAAATGGATAGGAAGAAGTAAACTAACAGAAACCTTAACATTTTTCAGATACTTCGGGTTTATTTATTTCCATTACAATAACTATGATACCTTATATTTGAGAAAATTGTGTTAGTAATTCCATAATATATATTAATAATTTCGCCAATTCAAAATTACTGTTACATAAAAAAGTACATTGATAAATTTTAGTTTTATGTTTTAAAGTTATAATCAGTCATGATAATAAAGCTACTTCATAAGTTTAATTTTCAACTTTAAATTCTAAAAAATATTTTTTTTAGAGTAAACATTTTTTTTTTTTTGAGAAATAAAGTATTAATTTTGTTTTAATTGACAATTTTATTTTAATGAATTTAAGGAAAGATGATTAATCTTATATGTACTTATTCTTTAAATAAAGTTTCTTAAAAATTTCTTAAACTGGAACGTATTGTTAATTCTTAATTCATCCGTTATTAATAATATCTTAATTACCTCATGTACGAAGGATCAATATTTTCCTCTTTTGCCCATGGATATTGTCAATTGGATAACTACATCTAAATTTTTTCACTAAATTAATAGTAAAAAAAAAAGTTTTTTAAAAAAATTCCCATCAAATTTTAAAATATGGTTTTGATGTTTAAGATAAGGAGGGAATTGCGTATATTAAATTATCAAAAATTGGTTCAAATTGGAGAAGTAATATAATTATAGTTATGAAAAGAGAAGACAAAAGAGAGTCAAAGTTCATTTTGTTTAACTGCACTTCAAAACATGAACGTTTAATGCGCCTTTCATCATTTATAAATTCAGTTTTTCTTTAACTGTAACGGGTCTATCTGCAAGCCTCCTACTAATCCTCTTGGAAAAACTATTTCTTTTAAATATGTTCTATTGAAAACTTTTTCCGAAGAAGACACAGTTTATGTAAATGAAGGATGATATTTAGCATAACTTTTAGGTATGAGGAGTTTTGGTTAGGTTGTTAGAAGCTAGCAATTAGTGGAAAATAGCTGTGAGCTATTCGAGAGTTGCTCGACGACGAATTGTTGAAAAATTAAAGATTGTTAATTGATTATTTAGTCAATAAGTCGGATTAGATTAATATCGACTATCAGTCGAATAGCTGAGAACGGAATTACGATTATATCACCAGAACGTTCTAAGAGTAAGTGATTTGATTCATAATTAAATATTAAGTATCTCTTCTACCTCGCTTTTGCTTCAATGCTGAATTAAAGTTGCATTTCCTTCCCTGGGTTGTTATGATAGAATAATAAAATAGATTTGTTCTGATTATGGCTGATCTTTATTCTAATCCCCAAACACTGATGGGCGTGAGAGGACAACCATCACATAACAAAAAAAAAAATTTAATAATATCAAGGACAATTTAGGAAATTTATGGGAAACATTTTCATTTAACAATGATAAAATAGATTCCCTAGAAAAATATTTCATAAATCTGCATCTGATACTAACAACCCTTTCTCGAATGTATTTCAGATTACTTTAATTACAATTTGCCTGAATGTGAGCATTTTCAGAACTAGTTCGTGCGTTCCCTTTCTCACACATACCTTGGCTACTGTTTACCAATTAATAATGGGCGTGATGCACGTCTGAAATACACTTTTGTTCCATCCATCCCTAAGTTTCACTTCACGTCACTTATAGAGCGTGACCAACACTCTGAACGTGAACGAATAAATTACGTTTCTCGAACGAAAATCGATTTCGGTTATTCATTTGCACGATAGTTAAACATTGCTAATTTAAATAAAGGTTTAATTGTAGTTTTGTAAATAAAGCAAAAGTTAACTGGATTTTTATTTTATTTAAAAGTTATTAAATCAAATTATTACTGTTCATTCTCCAAGAGAATAGGTAACATTAAATTTAATTATTTTAATTAAATAAAATTGCTATCTTATTTTCATGTAAAGAGCAAAATAAATACTCATTGATAATGAAAACGTTGAGACACGTAATAAGTATTCGCAATAAATGGATGGAACTGCAGGGAGGCGAATTTCCAGAACTTTGATGTAGTCTTAACAGCTAAATTATTTAATAAGTTATACATGTGTTATGTGTCGTTTGTTTTCAGTACATTCAGCTCTATACGTTTGTATTTGTTTTTCTTACCTTTATATTTATGTATATACGTCTACTTAAGGTATCCGGACTACACTACAATTGTGAATTTTGCCAAAAATTAACAATTTTTTTATGATTTTATTTTATAGACCAACTTATTAGCTTTATAAAATACCAAGTTAATTATTTTCCGTCACTAGAACAAAAACTACAAGTATCTTAGTAAAAGCAGATGCCATTACTTTAAGCAAGATGGCATACTTTAAAAGGCGTTTCACTCAAAATGTGTGTGTGTGTTGTTTTTTTTTTTTTTGAAAATGCTTAAACGGGGCCAGCGATTGCTCAAAAAGTTTTGAAAATAATCAACTGAAATTTTTGTGTATGTTCTGTATAATAGTAGAAGTGTTTTAACCTTCAGATTTATCAATCACTGTTTTATTACAAAATTTACAGTCCCTTATGTTAATATAATCGCTGTTATTTTAAGCAATTTCATATAATAACTCAGATAAAGTGCTCTAGTTTTGGTAAATTTAAAATATCTCCTATCTTGAAGGTCACTCCAAAATGAATAACATAGCAACACATTAGAATTGAAAAATTGAAAAATTTTCATAAACTTTTGTACAGAATGCGCTCCGTTTATGTTATTTTTGTAAATTTTGACCCATTTTTTCCCATTTAGTAATAATAAATTTCTTTTTCTCTTCTTAATTTTAGCATATTTTTCTTAAAATGTACTAAACAAATCTAAAAACACACAAAAAAAAATCCCATATCTTCATTTTTTTAAAAGAAAGTTGTCGCTTGTAGTCGAATACCTTAACTAGTCCGTGGCATTTAGCTTGCATTGTGTATCACAATGTTTTATCATTTGCAGGGACACACCTAAGCTACTTGACTAGCATTTCGTATAAAAAAGGCACAGCACACGTCGCTTTGCATCTTAGCTGATCGCGAATTTGGACAGGATGTCACACTTTATTCCTGTAAGGAAAACGTCGTGTGCTGCTTTGACCACGAACGAGTTGAGCTGAAATATGTTTTTGTGGGGAGTATGTCATTGGAATTTCGATTTTTGAAAATCGAATAACTCAAATTAGTTTTATCTTTATTTTTTTAAAAACAACTTCAAAAGTTCATTTTTTTAAAACAATAATAAAATAAAACCTTTTTTATCTTCCGAATTATATATTATCTTAATTTATGTTTTAACTGTGGAATCCAAAAGTTGATCTTTATCTCCTTTAGATCTTTTGAAGATTTTTTTTTTTTAACTTTGTTGTGGTTTTTGACATCCGTAATCTGAAATATTACCAATTTTGTTACTCCTGTGAATTAGACATCGAAATATTAGTATTATATTAAGTTATGGTTTTTCCCATGAATATGTTCGAGAAAATTAAAAAAATCTTAGTTATTTTTATGCATTATAATAGAAATTGGTAGTAATAAGAATCAACCCATAGAAATTATAGATAAAGATTACTGGCGTTGCTAGTTCCGATTGGGCCTCCTATCAAAACTCCGTTGGGGCCCTTTTATAGAAAGGAGAACCCTGTTAGTGGTACTGTAGTAACATATATTAGGACCCTGTAGCTTGGAAGCCCCGTATCATCGATACGGCGGTAGCTACGCCCTGATAAAGATAGACCACTCATTAAAGTTTTTAGAACACCAGAGTTTAATTTTTATTTATTTAATTTAATTTAAAGTTTTGTTATATATATATAAGTGTCCTAATCTTCATAATACACGCCTTCGAATTGTCTGATAATAGGCAGAAAAAATATTGAATAAGTTTTTAAATACACACAGTAGAACGTCGTTTATCCGAATCAATTGGGACCGGTCACAGTTCGGATAACCGAAACCGAATGCGATCCATGCAGTATATGATACTGCATGAATCTATACAAATATAGAAAATCATAACATGCGGAAACGGCTTGAAGAAAAAGCAAATAGATGCAAAATTTCACCTTGATTGTGGAAAATAATTACTTATTTTTCGCTGTACCATTGTACACCTCGTTTTTCACTGCAAGGTGTCTGATTCTCTTCAGTTGCTGCAGTTAAGTAGGACAGCACTCTGGTTGTTGTTCGTACACTCCATAGCTGTCTCTAAAGCAGAAACGCTTCACCATTTGATGGACCCTTGCTACTTTCGTTGTTGCTGTTGTTGTCCTCGTCTTCATTCGTTTCATTGTCGACAGGTCGGATTCTTCTTGCGCGGAAGTCGCTATCTCTCATAATTTAGCATTTGAAATCCACAGTCTTCTGCATCGCATGCTATCCAGGTTTCTACATCAACAAAACTCAACAAAAGAGCACGTATACACCCCCTCACTTGGAAACAAACTGACCTAATATTTCGCGCAGATGGTTACAAAATCCCTCACCTTGGGTTTTCCCGTTACTTTTGGCCTCACAGGAAACAAATGTTGAGCATTGCACTGTTCTAAAACGTATCCTCCGGACTTTGGTTCCGATAAAAGACGTTCTACTGTACATTATTTAAACCAGAAACCACAATCAGAATTCTCCAATATCAGTAACTACATGCAGAATTAGAAGCTTTAAGATAAGTTTTAACGATTTTTTTCACTCTTCTTCGCTATTAGTTACCCGCTGTATCTTATTTCCAACAGTAATCGTAATTTTAAAGACTCATCCAGCAGAAATGGGCGGGAGAGTGTTTATAACATTGCCCTAACATGAGAATCACAACCACAACGTAATGTTCAAACTTTTGGGACAAGCGTTATGAGGTGTGTAAAGACCTCGTGATATTTATTTTACGAGCAAAGGGGTCGAGGAAAAAAGAAATCATAGAGAGCTTTAACTGAGTTTATGTACCTTTATCTCTTTTTCAAACTGACTTTTATTGTGCAATGTTATTTATTGATTGAGATAAATGAATGGTTCTCATCAGTGACCAAAAGATGCCAAGTTTTATTTTTATGGTATATAAATCAGTAAAGGATTTGATGTTATAACTAAACAGCAGCTCGTCGGCTCATATGTTATCAATGCATTAATTGTTTTTTGAAAAATAATAGAAATCTGAGGGTTTATCAATAAGTAACATTTTTTCTGACTCAAATTGTTTAGAATAGTAAATGTCGTAAAAGTAACATAATTATTTTTTAATAGTTACTTTCACTACCCTCAAAACTTTATTAATAACTAGTGAAGATTCATATCACAAAATTGATTCAAAAATCTCAATTATTTTAATTTACTAGTTTTGCATCATTTATGTGAGGCAAAGTAGATTTCTTTCTTAAATGAAACGAATTTTTATGTCTAATTCTTTTTTTACAATACGCTAATGTGACTACTTTCTTTTTTTTTATCAATGCTTCTCCAAAGATTATTTATTTATGTTTTAAAACTGTTAACTGTGTGTGTAACTGTATAGTTTAAAACTATCTCAAAGAGGAGAAAAAGTCATTTTTGAATGAATTTGATAATATTGTTCTTAGTATTAAAGAAAGAGTGTACGTATATACGTCATAATTTTTTAAGCTGCAATTTTATGTACCGTAAAATCCGGCGTATAACGCACACTTTTAACACAAAAAATAAGATCGAAATTTATGGGTGTGCGTTATACGCTGTGTATAAAAGTGATAGCTTTAAAAATAAAAAAAATTAGTTTCCTATATAAATCGAAATACTGTTCATAAAAGAAATGACACTTCTTACGAACTTAAATGATAGTAGTTCAGAAGTATACTATTTGGTTTTTTTTTCTATACTTTGGAATAATACCTCAAATAAATGACTTCATAACATAAGAGCATTGCATATGTACATTCCAGGTTTCCCCGTAAAAATAGGGGTGCGCGTTATACGGCGAACGTACCTAAAAATTAAAAATTGCATCTCAAAAGTATAGGTGCGAGTTATACGCCGGATTTCACGGTAAATATTTCTAAATAAATAATTTACGTTATCTTTCCTCTATGAAAATACTGGAAAGACATAATAGGAGAAAAAGACAGTAAGGATTATAATAACTTTTTTTAAAACAATTTCCATAAAAAAAGATTTAATAATTTTTTCTATGAGTTTTGATTTACATTTCTTTATCAATAAATACAACGTATTAACCAAGATCATATTACACTCGGATAATAGAATTAGATGTAAGTTCATTTTTTGAAATATATACACGAATTTAAATACATCCACAAGTAGTTTATCTACCGTCTGACGCTTGATGTATAGCTAAACATTGAATGCTCCTGTAAGATCTGTTTCCGTGTGTTTGAATGATGGCTGGAGAAAGTATATTCTTAGAGTAGCTCTACTCCAAAATGTCTACGAGCTAGATAAGAAACCAACATCATATTTTTTTTTTCTTTATGAATACCTTCTAATCTCTGGGCTGTCAGCTAGAATTAACAATGAAGTCAGTGGTAATATATCGTATTGGGTGTATCTTTGCTTCGACAATACATTAAAACAAGGCTATTTTATATCTTGTGCTACTTATATTATTATTTTCGAAAGTAGTCCAAGTTGGTCCTAAAAAAATCTACTTAGAAAAGGTGGAGACATTTGAAACTTTCTCTTCTACAAATAATCAGAAAACTTTTGAAAAGTTATGTATCCATACTAAAGTGCTTGCCCATACCAACAAACATCGTTGGTTTTAAATTTCCACAGATGCATTGTTTTCTATGAAAGTCGTAGTAAATATTTAAAGTGATTTTCCTTCTCGAAACTTAAAATACTTTCCATTCAATCATTTGCTATCCTAGATGTGAAGCTCAACTTTCTTTTGCAAAAATAGAAAAGAGTGTCATTTAACAGTAGAAAAAACTTGACTGGGAGCCAAATATACATGACTAAAATCCTTAATTTGAACTCTGTAAATGCCCAATGCATTCAGATTAAATTCAGTTCTGGATTCTAATTGATTTCTATAAATGGTAACAAAAAAATGGACGTCCGTCTTTTTGTGTTCGTGTTTTAACCCAAATACAACGAAGAGCATATAAAATTTTTTTAGAAATATCTGTATGCCTAATTGAAACTCGATTTTGTTGCTCACAGAAGCGTAAAAGTTAACTGAGACTTCCTAAACATTATATTATCATTGTAGTGGTGAAATTACAGGAAGAGAAAAATTAATATTTCCTTTTTAACCACGTGAAATAATTTGAGCTTTACATGTGCATTTATTCAAAACTAATGAGCAAAGGTAGTCGTCATCAAAGGATTAATTAACGATACGAGTGTGGTTTAAAGAAATGGTACTGTCTGGAGGCACATTTTGAGGCATGGGCCAATCGAGTCTCAGCCTCTAGGGCGGCCTCATTAAGATCATAATCCAAGAAAATTTGAATCTTCAAATGTTATTCTCGGACATACTCTCCGAAAAGCTAGAAATTTCGATCTATAAGCTAATTATCAACTGTGTCATGACTGCATTATTATGTTATGACCGTCGTCTGTGTCTAGGCCTATATCGAGTCGGTTTGTGCCTAAATTTGTGAGAATGGGAATCACATTTATTTATTATTTAACCCTTTCGTTGGTCATATATTTCTCTTTTGAAATTTTCTCAGTTTTTTATGTTTTATTAACAATTAATAAACAATAGAATTTAAGGAATATATTTTATTTGGCCGAATTTTGTATTTACATTTAAATTTTAGGGGTGGGAAGAATACTTCCCAAGGAACCATTCACCATCATAAAGGAAATTAAAGTTAATGGTGATTATTTGCTATGAAAAGATAAGAAACATGTTGCAATGCATAAGGGACGTCCACATTCTATTGTACACACATGCAGCGGGTTCGCTTTCTGCTACATTTCCTACATCGTCTATAGTTGCAAACCATCTTTGGCATATGATTTCCCACATAATTTCCCACAAGGTCACATTCCCAAGCACATATTATCCGGAACTACACAATTCTTTGCTTGGAAGCTAGCAGGATGTCCTTTCCTTTTTCTTGAGGAATATCCGTCTATTTATGAAGGCAAGGTCAATAAGAAAATAAAAGATTAGTATATATGAATTAGACTTCCCATCGTTATAAATAGCAAAGCCAATATATTATAATGGGTTTTGCGCTTCCCTCAGGTGTATTTTGTAAGATCATGTAAGTGGGAAGTAATCTTCCCAAGGTCCACGAAAGGTTTAAGTTGGTAATAGTATTTGACAGTGTATGCAATACTGTCTACTAAAGTGGGCCGCCGCAGGTGATGCTTACTTCAGCATAGGCGTCCAGTGTCTCAGGAAGTCTTGAGACGTCATTGAATACTGCTATAGTTTATTATATTATGATTAGTTTTATTTGTGGAAATACAAATATGAGATGTACAGAACACTCGCGTAATTAGTCCTGAGTGGGCCCTGTATCAAAATTCCTTGGGCCCTTTTTTGGAAAAGACGCAAAATACACTTATTTGAAAGTGACAGAATGTTACACATATTGGGGCCTCTGTAGCTTGGGCCCGTATCATAGATGCGGCGGTAGCTACGCCCTTACTGCAAAATATAAAGTTTTCAATTCAGTAGATAAATTCTAAGACTTTATACTTTTTGTCGAATGATAATTAAAATGGGAAGTGTATATACCTGTTTATGAATATTCAGAATGTATTGAAAAGTGTTACTATTTCTGGGTTTTTCAATTCGAAAAAAAAATAAAATATATTATTATTAATTTTTAAAATACGAAGCAGGTGAAGAACGTGTTGAAATTATTTTGTAATGAGTATTTCATTTCAGAAAAAAAGATCTTAATGAAGGATCTTCAAGTTTTGTATTATTTTAATTCGTATTAATACCTAAAGAATGGAATCTATAAAATTCATAAGTTTTCATTCCTTTTATTTAAAAACATGAAAAAGTTCAAACTCTTATGACGTCATGTATGATTAAAGATCAAGTGATAATTCTCAGAATCTATTATAGATACATATGACATGTTTATCTTCAAGTTCATACTATTTCCTTTTCAGAGCCCAATGTGAACAGATTCTGCAATTCCAAAATTACTTCAGGCGAAGGCTACATCGCTTCACCTGGCTATCCACAGTACTATCCTAAACTAAACGAATGCAGTTGGACAATTTCTGCATCAGATGGCCAGACCATCTTCTTAAAGATCTTACATCTACACATACGAGAAGCATCGGATGTAACCCCTACTCTCTCAGATCCGGATGCTATGTACGCCATGAGTATCCAACTCTTGACGGAACAAGTGACCAGTTGCGACGACGATCGCCTGACCATTATGGAAGGCACCACTAAACACTTCTCGGTGTGTGGGGAGAATCTGGATTCTTTGAAGAGTCTTGAAGTGGACGCCAGCGCGGGTCTTGAACTCAGGTTTAAAAATGTAGATTTCCTCCCGGCGAGTGGTTTTCTCGTGTATTATAAAGGTGAGTGGTTCACCTGGTGGACTGAAAGAGATAATATTTTTCCAAAGTGAATGTAGTTTTTTTTTTCTCGCGTGGATGTTATGTATTTTGTCGAAGCTAGTATGTACAGTAATATTCAAACAGTTTATTAAATATTCAAGAAGAAATATTAAAATGCTTCAAAGGATATGGTCTTTCTATTCTAAATCAACGGCTCTAGATTTAAATCAATTTATAAGAATTACATGGAATTATAAACATATACCTGCAAACAGAAGCGTAATTCTCTTACATATATATAAAAAAAAACTGCAGCCTAGATTCGAATAAGAGAATTTATAGTTTTTATTATCTTTAAAATACTATATTATTTTTATTTTTTGGAGGAAAAAAACATGCTGTAGTAATATTTGCTGTAAATTATTTTTTCTATATCAATGCATATTTGTAGTTTATAGAATTTCAAGATAATTAACTTTTGAGAATTCTTAGAATAATTGGACTATTCATTAAGATATTTGTATCTAGATACAAAAAATCGGTACTTACGTATAACATGATCGTTTAATTTCGTAAATTCCAAAGACGTCCCCAAAATGCCGCGATTTAGTAATCATAATGACAGAATTCGCCAATGTTTTTTTGAATTAGCGACGTCCTTTGATTCGTCCAACTTGGTCGATGATATAGTACGTAAGTACCCAAACTCATTTGAGAATCATTAAATTTTTCACGGAAGTTTTAAATACAATATTGCATAATTGTAAAAATGAATTTTGTTTAGAATATAATAAATTAGATTTTAATATACATACTAAAACAAAATTGACAAAAAATTTCATTAATGTTCATGATAAAGATATGAATAGTTTTGTCGTATCGAATTCATAACTATTATGGAGAGCAAAGTATTAATTACATGTCTAAATCTCGATCCTAAATCATAAGAGAAAATGTACTTTAGTTCGGTGTTCATACCTCGGTTTGTGTTTCATTATGTCGTTATATTTATTCATTGTAAATATTACTTTGAAAAGTATTATGTAAGAGATTATATTCGATTCTGACTCTTTTTTCACAGAATTCAGGAATGTGGACTAAATGTCGGAAATAATAGTCCTTAATTTGCTTCTTGATCCGTAAGATTCAGTTGAGTCAAAAATAATTGATCAAATGTTTTTACTGTTTTAGTATGTGTGTTTCACTTTTCTTCAAACTAGTACATCTGAATGGAAAGGAAAATATTTTTCTCTACTGTTTGAATAACTTAGTCTTCCTGAGGAATTAGGGAAGTATTGAATTTTATTGATAGTGCTTGTGCAATTCTATTTCAAGTCATTCTAATTGCAGAAAAATACACAGCATTAATCTGGTTATCAATTAATGTAATATAAATCCTGCTAATATGTAAGGTTTCTAATGAATGTTTTCATTTTAGTGTTAGGCTGTCCGACTCTGCCTCCGAGAGAAGGCAGCTATTTAATACAGCGCAATGGCAGCGCGGCTGTGTATGGCTGCGAGAACAATGAAGTCTTCAACGATACTCTAGACAGCACGCGCTTCCTGCAATGTGTTCGAGACCATCACTGGAACGACACATTGCCACCTTGTACAGGTAAGTACCCTTTTATGTGTATTCTAAATTGATTGTGTAAAAGGAGATATAAATGTTTAAAAAGAACAAAGCTGCTGTCATAAAAATGAATGTATGCTTCACAATAAATACTAAAGCTCATTTTCACATAATACATTAGTATTCAAAATTAAGAGAACTTTCAGATTTAGTCGATTATTTTTAGAACTACTGGGCAGATTTTATAATGAAATGTGGTATGTACATAGGGTCGATGTGATACAAAAAATAACCATTGAGCAGTTATAATTCACTCACATGATCGTTGTAACACCCATTGGAGTCGGAAGGTATGAAACTGTTGTTGCAAAATACAACGAAAAACGGGTTAATAGGAGGTATGGCCCCCTTTTACAGATATACAGGTCTGGCACCTTGATTTTATGCTACAAATAATGAGTTCATGTGGCAATCGGTCCTTCTCGTTCACTGTTTTCAGGTCTTTGGTGGTTCTTGGAAAGGGGGATTGCGAATTGCAAATGTCCTCCCCAGAGCCTCCCAAGTTGAGGTCTGGAGATCTAGCTGGCAGTCCATCTGGTGAATATCCTCACTTTCCAGAAATTCATGGACTGGATGAGCTTTATGTGGCCTCGTGTTGTCATCCATTAATATGAAATCAGGGCCAACTGCACCCCTGAAAAGACAAACATAGGGCTCCAAAACCTCATCCCTATATCCCACAGCAGTCACAGTTTCTCTTTCAAAGACATAGAGGTGTGTGCGGCCATCCAACGTGATACCTGCTTAGATCATCAAGCCTCCGCTTCGCAAGGATCTATTTCTCGGACACTGGAGGGCAGGTAGCGGGTCCCTGGTTCTCTCCTTAGAAAGTACGGCGAGAATCACTGTCTTGGTTAAACTGGGACCCATCAGGGAAAAGAACGGTCGACCATTGATCCATGATCCAATCTCTATGATATCTGTACCATTTTAAGCGAACTCTCCTGTTCGCAGAACTCAGCAAATTGCAAACAACAGGTCTTCTTGCTTACAATCCTCTCTCACGAAGCCTTCTGGAAACACTCTCTTTCGAAACTCGGGTTCCTGTGGCCGCATACAACCCATGAGAGACCTGAGAAGCTGTAATATCCTTGTTATGCCTCGCTTTTAGGGACAAATGTCGATTTTCTCTGGCCGTCATAGCTCTTGACAACCTTGCCCACTTTCTTCGGTATTCTAAAACTATTTCCATAAGTTGACATGACGATAGAATTCTCTGTAAATCTGGATTTGAGATTGGTCTGCTTCTAGCCTACCCATAGTTCGCTACCTCATTCCGTCATCTAAGCCAGAGGTTCCCAAACTTTTTGTCTCATAGCCCCCTCGCCATGTTTTTTGTAGATTTTTAAGTAAAAAAAAAATATCTGGATTATTTGCATTTATAAGAAAAATATAATCTAAACTAAACTCAGTGAGGCAACAGCCCGTGAGGGGCAAGGCCTACTGTGCCCATCTCAGTTTCGTAATTTTAGGCACTAAGGTGCATGATCAGATGTTCCGGTCAGGTTGTCAGTTTGACAAATGCAAGTTATTTACCTTTTAGTTTAGTTTGAATTCACATTTTTGAAAATAATTGGAAAAAAATATTTGATAAATTATTAAAAAATTTCATTTTAAACATTTTATTTAAACGCTATTTTGAGACATACTGGGAAGAAACCAATTTTTTTAAAATTCAGTTTTATAACAGATTATGTGATTACCACATGATAGTACGCAAATAATTCTTTATTTTACATATATTCTTTATTGACAAGATAGAGTCATAAAATTACTATACCAAATAATTTGAGGAAAAATATAGAGAATTATTAAACCTAACAAAATTATGAAATCTGATGTATAATGCATTATTGTAAATTCTTGGTATAAATTATATTATATAATTAATCATAATATATTACAAAAAATAATAAGTCCATTCTATTTTCTATAACATTTAAATTAGATTAAAAACGTTCGAAGATTTAGAAATATATGTGTTGTTTCATCAATATATATCGCCTTAAATTTTATGTATAAATAATGCTTTAAATACTTAATTGTACTTCCTCCCCCTTTTATTTTCATGTTTCTCACTACTCATTTTTCTTTTAGTCCTTTACCTTTATTTAAAATTTTGTGTGTAAGGATATCATTTCACACAGTATTGGATGCAAGGAATTATGAAACTCTTGCACTCAAACACGCGCTACTTTTGACTTTTTTATAAAGAAAAATAAGTAATTATTTTAAGCCAGCGCCGCGTATAAACATTTACACCTGCATCGATGATGAAATCAAAAAAATTACAGTGTACACGTTTTTCTACTTAGTGACTGCTCAGGTGCTATACTAGTTTTCAGCCTTTAACAACAGTCATTGACTTTTACTTCAAATTAAGTCTTGTTTTATAATACTGTTTATAAAATTCTCTTGTGAAATCTTCATACCAATCACGCTACTGCATTGTTAAACTATCATATCCACTTATTTCCCATTCAACGTTTTATATACGAATAAGTTTTGATAAAAATTTCCATTTCTTTCAACAAAAGTATAAAAAATGAGTCTATTATTTAGTTGGAATACGAGAAACATTCAAAATAAGAAATATAATTGATTGTTTTAACTTTGTATATATATTAGCTGGTATACCCGTTCTAGCACGGATGAATTGAAAAATTAAAAAATACAGATTGAAGGATAAAGAAGTTTTTAATGAGTTAATTTTGAAAAAAGGCTTTTTGCATGTCTCGGCTGAAGAAACAAAAAAAAAAAAAACATATTTGTTAGGATTTTAAGTCTGTAGATCTAATAACTGACAAAAAGGATTTTTTTTTTATAACGCCCCATAACTGACTTGTGGGTTGATTTTTGAAAACGCCTTCCTAAGCTGATCTCTACTCAGCTAAAATAACATATTGTTACAAATTTTGTGTAATGAACGCTTAAAATGTGTAAATAATTTATATCTGGATGTGTAATACGTTAATATTACTACTGCTGTATTAACGTTAAAATTGTAATATTCGCAAGCAACGTCGTTTCTTACATTATAATGGCGATTCAATGAAAACATAGCGAAATGTTGGCGATAGAGCCAAGTTGGCATCATTTTTGGCGACCATGTTGGCAACTTGGCGATTGTTTAAACGGTTCAGGAGTATATATGCTGTAGCGCCACCTGGTGGGGAGTTGCAACAAAGAGGATGGCACAAAAACCTTCTCCACAAAAAAAGAACATATACATGCCAATTTTCATAGTGATCGGTTGAACGGTGTTGGAGGGAAGCGAGGTCATTTTTGCAAACATCCATTTATATATATATATGTGTGTGTGTGTGTGTGTTTGTGTTTTTCGTCAAAAATCGTGTTATATGAGTATTCTATACGTGCATTAGAGCAGTGCTGCCCAATCTTTAATCGCCGCGGCCCGGCAATGTTTCATAAACTTACCGCTGGGGGGGGGGGGGACGTTGATTGTTTCTATTTAAGATTCTTTTGACTTGATAATTTTAATTTAATTGTATTTAAGTATGACTTCAACTACACCAAAAAAATGAATATTAAGTGATTTAACATGGAATATAAAGTAATTTCCGTGGAAAGCCTTACAACCCAAGAGAAATACACCATAGTAAACCATTTGATCCACGGACCGGGAACCACTGCAATACAGACAGAGAAATTAGCAATTCGGTATTTCAAAAAGATATAATTTTAATTACATCAAAGAAAAAATTGATAATATTTTTAGTGAAGGAAAACTTGTGTTCATAATTTTAAGATTGTCTTTACCTTTGTACATTTATGATGAAATTTATAATGGGAATTTTCGGTGTATATAAATCACATATAATTTGCATTAATTCTTAATATATTTTTGCCTTCTTTCCAAATTTATTTTGAGGATAAAAATATTTTTGTTTTCTTTAATTAAGAGGTAAATCGTTCCATTAATTATGAGATTTATCACCAACAGTACTGTTATATCTAGTGTAGATAGCAACTAATTCCAACAAATCTAATTTATGTAATTCTAATTTATATAAAATGTTTTTCGTTTTCTTCGATTGATTTATTCAAGGACAATTTTGAAAAGAGAAAATTCCTTCTTCTATCTCACATCAAAAATTTCAAAAAAAAAATTTAAATTCTCGTTAAAAATGTCCTATTATTTTCGAAAAATCAATTTCTTAACACACAGACTAAATCTTTTTTTCTTTTTCAGTTTTAGAAGAGAGC
This sequence comes from Trichonephila clavata, assembly GCA_019973975.1. Taxonomy (NCBI): domain Eukaryota; kingdom Metazoa; phylum Arthropoda; class Arachnida; order Araneae; family Nephilidae; genus Trichonephila; species Trichonephila clavata. The sequence continues at coordinate 16,703 of BMAO01023711.1, forward strand.
ACTACTCCACCCATGACGCCAAATATCAGCACTCAGAAAGCAGTTGAAAATGTAACCATGGATAAAACACAAATGGTCATGAATGAGAGTATTCTAGCAATTTTTGATAAGCAAGCAGGTCTGGTGGAAGGTATAAATATTGGAACATTTATCAATTTCAATATAATTCGAGCAAAATGTTCACGGATATATAATAATTAACAAAATATTTTTTTCTTTTTCAGATATCATTATACCTTGTGTATTAGTAGCTGTTCTTGTCCTTGGAATATAATAATAATAGTTATTATTTTCATCATAAGAAGGTAAGTACTTTTTGGGAAAATTCAAATTTAACTTCTGATAAAGTTTACGAATCTTTCAATAGAAGATGTTAGAACACACACATATATCTAGCGCATAAAGCAAACAATATATGTTTAAAATCTATGATCACTCATCAGTTCTGCTGTCGAAAACCATTTATCTGAACGGACTTCGAGAACTCGGCACCCTTTCCCATTTTTGTCTACTACTTAAATGCCTAGTCAAATCTCAATTTTTCTAGTGATGGACTTGCACCATTCACGGCAACCAAGGTCGGACTTTCGATTGTTAGTCATATTGTGGATTCGAGCCCTGATCAGTGCCTTATTTTGGTTGACAAAAAGCCATCCTCAAATAAATCTTCCGATGAAATCATTAAAACGTGTCATACTTCGGAATTAGCCATTCCTGTCCATATCCACAGTTTTCCCAAGAAATCATCTCTCATCCTTTTCCTCATTTCATGAAAGAGGTGTTAGAACTTCATCGTAATTTCAAGTAATCGTTAATTAGATACCTGCTTACAAAGCCAAACTCGAAAACCCTGAATGACTATGGGAAATACACAGCATCAATTCATAGCTAAACAAGTACGCAATCCTGCCCTGATACCCCATTGCAATTCCTTTTTGCGCATCGAATTCTGGGTTTTTTTGTTTGTTTTTTGCGACTTTGTCTTACATGAGGAACGCACGACTAAGGAAATTCATTTTGGACGAGGCTTGGTGTAATTTGGTATTCAACCGTCAATGTATTAGTGCCGAATAGCCAGTCAATTCGAGAAAATAACCTTCGAATTCATACTTAGCTTTTATACAATTAATTGAATTACTTCTCCAGTGACGCAGTGGCATAGTTGCTAATGCACCTATCTACGCGGGCAAATAAAGTTCAAATCACACGATTAACTTTTTTTTATAGTTCATTTACTTATTTTTTTTTTCAATTAAATAAATTGATTTAAAAAGGACTTATTAAATATTTTATATGATTATAAAACAATCAAATTAATAATATATAAAAACATATATTATTTTTATTTTACTAATTATAAAATATTAATTTAATAATATTTATATAAATTGTATTATATAATATATTATATTTCACATTATAAATTTATTGTAACTAATTTTATATAAAATATTTAATATAATATATGTTATTACAAATATTTTATAAAATATAACAAATATTTACAGCAATTATTTGCTTTATAAAATACAAAATAACTACATAAAATATTATTTAATATTAATAAGCCTTTCTTTAGTAAATTTATTTAATTTTAAAAAATAATTAAATGAATTGGGGGTAAAAATGTTCATCGCGCGATTCGAACCCTATCCGCCCGCGTAGAAAGCATGTGCAATACCAAGTATGCCACTTCGTTCGCTGGAGGTAACTAAAACTTAATTGTATAAAAACTAAGCATGAATTTTGAAGGCTATTTTCTCCGATTGACTGGCCATTCGACGCTAATACATTGAAGGTTTGAACATCCTAAAGAAGTAACTGCTATTATACCAAGTCTCCTCCCAAAATGAATTTCCTTAGTCGTGCCCTCCCCTTGTTAGACACATGTCACGGAAAATGAAGTTCACGGGGTTATCGTAGTGTTGTAGATGTTGAGGTATCTACTCTTTGTTGTCGCCACTATGTACTTATGAATATGAAGCTCACATAAAACGGTTTTTCTCAAGATATATCTTAGCATTTGATCAGGCCGTAGTGTGGTTATTCGTTTACGACCACTGTTTACATGATTGTTTTTATTTTAATGGGATTATTCTTTGTTAAGAGACAATCGTCTGTTGAGTATGTTCCAAATTACGTGGAACCTTAATCACAACCTTCATATGTAGCTCACACAAAAATAAAGTTGGCGTTCAACAGGCCTTTATATGCATACTAGCTTAACAGAGATGCTATTTTGCACTAATTTTATCATCAATTCTAATAGATCACAAAAATTTCACTAACATTTTAATATTTTAAATCACCTGTAGAAATATTTTAGCTTCTGAATAATTTCAATATTTAGTTTCGTTCGTCCCCGTTGTTTATTTTTACAGATAAATACATTTTATTTTTTAACTAAGGCGATTCTCAACAGCTTTTTAAATTATTCTAATATTTTAAATCAGATATGTATAAGTGTGTGTGTCAGGAAAATAACTTTGCATGTTACATCATTCTATATATATATATATATAATAGATCTTTTAAATAAACACTTTAAATGAAATGGAATATTTGTTTGTTCTATTAATATTCCTAAATATATTAATTGGTCAATTTTTCTTAATTTAGGAAACACAAAAATGAAATTGATGAGGAATTTGAAGATTTGGGTGAACC
>BMAO01023712.1:0-23355 GCA_019973975.1 Trichonephila clavata
AAAAATTTCTAACTCATATTCAAACCAAACTCAATTTTTCTTATTTAAAATCCGACGCTGATCACGAATACATGTAGCACTTTTCAAAATTTCAATTAGATCAAAAGTTATTGCAATAAAAATGTTCACATTTTTTGGATATTTGGCAGGGAGACGTCATGACAGGGAAAAAATTTTAACTCCTATCAACCAAACTCAATTTTCTATTTAAAATCCGACGCTGATCACGAATACATGTAGCACTTTTCAAAATTTCAATTAGATCAAAAGTTATTGCAATAATAAAATGTTCACATTTTTTGGATATTTGGAAGGGGAGACGTCATGAACAGGGAAAAAATTTCTAACTCCTATTCAACCAAACTCAATTTTCTTATTTAAAATCCGACGCTGATCACGAATACATGTAGCGCTTTTCAAAATTTCAATTAGATCAAAAGTTATTGCAATAATAAAAATTTCACATTTTTTTGGATATTTGGCATGGGGAACGTCATGAACAGGGAAAAAATTTCTGATCTCCTATTCCAACCAAACTCAATTTTCTTATTTAAAATCCGACGCTGATCACGAATACATGTAGCGCTTTTCAAAATTTCAATTAGATCAAAAGTTATTGCAATAATAAAATTTCACATTTTTTGGATATTGGCTTGGAGATGTCATAACAGGGAAAAAATTTCTATCCTATCCAAACCAAACTCAATTTTCTTATTAAAATCCGACGCTGATCACGAATACATGTAGCCTTTTCAAAATTTCAATTAGATCAAAAGTTATTGCAATAAAAATTTCACATTTTTTGGATATTTGGCATTGGAGACGTCATGAACAGGGAAAAAATTTCTAACTCCTATTCAACCAAACTCAATTTTCTTATTAAAATCCGACGCTGATCACGAATACATGTAGCGCTTTTCAAAATTTCAATTAGATCAAAAGTTATTGCAATAAAAAATTTCACATTTTTTGGATATTTGGCAGGGGAGACGTCATGAACAGGGAAAAAATTTCTAACTCCTATTCAAACCAAACTCAATTTTCTTATTTAAAATCCGACGCTGATCACGAATACATGTAGCGCTTTTCAAAATTTCAATTAGATCAAAAGTTATTGCAATAAAAAATTTCACATTTTTTGGATATTTGGCAGGGGAGACGTCATGAACAGGGAAAAAATTTCTAACTCCTATTCCAACCAAACTCAATTTTCTTATTTAAAATCCGACGCTGATCACGAATACATGTAGCGCTTTTCAAAATTTCAATTAGATCAAAAGTTATTGCAATAATAAAATTTCACATTTTTTGGATATTTGGCAGGGGAGACGTCATGAACAGGGAAAAAATTTCTAACTCCTATTCAAACCAAACTCAATTTTCTTATTTAAAATCCGACGCTGATCACGAATACATGTAGCGCTTTTCAAAATTTCAATTAGATCAAAAGTTATTGCAATAATAAAATTTCACATTTTTTGGATATTTGGCAGGGAGACGTCATGAACAGGGAAAAAATTTCTAACTCCTATTCAACCAAACTCAATTTTCTTATTTAAAATCCGACGCTGATCACGAATACATGTAGCGCTTTTCAAAATTTCAATTAGATCAAAAGTTATTGCAATAATAAAATTTCACATTTTTTGGATATTTGGCAGGGGAGACGTCATGAACAGGGAAAAAATTTCTAACTCCTATTCCAACCAAACTCAATTTTCTTATTTAAAATCCGACGCTGATCACGAATACATGTAGCGCTTTTCAAAATTTCAATTAGATCAAAAGTTATTGCAATAAAAAATTTCACATTTTTTGGATATTTGGCAGGGGAGACGTCATGAACAGGGAAAAAATTTCTAACTCCTATTCCAACCAAACTCAATTTTCTTATTTAAAATCCGACGCTGATCACGAATACATGTAGCGCTTTTCAAAATTTCAATTAGATCAAAAGTTATTGCAATAAAAAATTTCACATTTTTTGGATATTTGGCAGGGGAGACGTCATGAACAGGGAAAAAATTTCTAACTCCTATTCAACCAAACTCAATTTTCTTATTTAAAATCCGACGCTGATCACGAATACATGTAGCGCTTTTCAAAATTTCAATTAGATCAAAAGTTATTGCAATAAAAAATTTCACATTTTTTGGATATTTGGCAGGGGAGACGTCATGAACAGGGAAAAAATTTCTAACTCCTATTCCAACCAAACTCAATTTTCTTATTAAAATCCGACGCTGATCACGAATACATGTAGCGCTTTTCAAAATTTCAATTAGATCAAAAGTTATTGCAATAAAAAATTTCACATTTTTTGGATATTTGGCAGGGGAGACGTCATGAACAGGGAAAAAATTTCTAACTCCTATTCCAACCAAACTCAATTTTCTTATTAAAATCCGACGCTGATCACGAATACATGTAGCGCTTTTCAAAATTTCAATTAGATCAAAAGTTATTGCAATAATAAAATTTCACATTTTTTGGATATTTGGCAGGGGAGACGTCATGAACAGGGAAAAAATTTCTAACTCCTATTCCAACCCAACTCAATTTTCTTATTTAAAATCCGACGCTGATCACGAATACATGTAGCGCTTTTCAAAATTTCAATTAGATCAAAAGTTATTGCAATAAAAAATTTCACATTTTTTGGATATTTGGCAGGGGAGACGTCATGAACAGGGAAAAAATTTCTAACTCCTATTCCAACCAAACTCAATTTTCTTATTTAAAATCCGACGCTGATCACGAATACATGTAGCGCTTTTCAAAATTTCAATTAGATCAAAAGTTATTGCAATAAAAAATTTCACATTTTTTGGATATTTGGCAGGGAGACGTCATGAACAGGGAAAAAATTTCTAACTCCTATTCAACCAAACTCAATTTTCTTATTTAAAATCCGACGCTGATCACGAATACATGTAGCGCTTTTCAAAATTTCAATTAGATCAAAAGTTATTGCAATAAAAAATTTCACATTTTTTGGATATTTGGCAGGGGAGACGTCATGAACAGGGAAAAAATTTCTAACTCCTATTCCAACCAAACTCAATTTTCTTATTTAAAATCCGACGCTGATCACGAATACATGTAGCGCTTTTCAAAATTTCAATTAGATCAAAAGTTATTGCAATAAAAAATTTCACATTTTTTGGATATTTGGCAGGGGAGACGTCATGAACAGGGAAAAAATTTCTAACTCCTATTCCAACCAAACTCAATTTTCTTATTTAAAATCCGACGCTGATCACGAATACATGTAGCGCTTTTCAAAATTTCAATTAGATCAAAAGTTATTGCAATAATAAAATTTCACATTTTTTGGATATTTGGCAGGGGAGACGTCATGAACAGGGAAAAAATTTCTAACTCCTATTCCAACCAAACTCAATTTTCTTATTTAAAATCCGACGCTGATCACGAATACATGTAGCGCTTTTCAAAATTTCAATTAGATCAAAAGTTATTGCAATAAAAAATTTCACATTTTTTGGATATTTGGCAGGGGAGACGTCATGAACAGGGAAAAAATTTCTAACTCCTATTCCAACCAAACTCAATTTTCTTATTAAAATCCGACGCTGATCACGAATACATGTAGCGCTTTTCAAAATTTCAATTAGATCAAAAGTTATTGCAATAAAAAATTTCACATTTTTTGGATATTTGGCAGGGGAGACGTCATGAACAGGGAAAAAATTTCTAACTCCTATTCCAACCAAACTCAATTTTCTTATTTAAAATCCGACGCTGATCACGAATACATGTAGCGCTTTTCAAAATTTCAATTAGATCAAAAGTTATTGCAATAATAAAATTTCACATTTTTTGGATATTTGGCAGGGGAGACGTCATGAACAGGGAAAAAATTTCTAACTCCTATTCCAACCAAACTCAATTTTCTTATTTAAAATCCGACGCTGATCACGAATACATGTAGCGCTTTTCAAAATTTCAATTAGATCAAAAGTTATTGCAATAAAAAATTTCACATTTTTTGGATATTTGGCAGGGGAGACGTCATGAACAGGGAAAAAATTTCTAACTCCTATTCAACCAAACTCAATTTTCTTATTTAAAATCCGACGCTGATCACGAATACATGTAGCGCTTTTCAAAATTTCAATTAGATCAAAAGTTATTGCAATAAAAAATTTCACATTTTTTGGATATTTGGCAGGGGAGACGTCATGAACAGGGAAAAAATTTCTAACTCCTATTCCAACCAAACTCAATTTTCTTATTTAAAATCCGACGCTGATCACGAATACATGTAGCGCTTTTCAAAATTTCAATTAGATCAAAAGTTATTGCAATAAAAAATTTCACATTTTTTGGATATTTGGCAGGGGAGACGTCATGAACAGGGAAAAAATTTCTAACTCCTATTCCAACCAAACTCAATTTTCTTATTAAAATCCGACGCTGATCACGAATACATGTAGCGCTTTTCAAAATTTCAATTAGATCAAAAGTTATTGCAATAAAAAATTTCACATTTTTTGGATATTTGGCAGGGGAGACGTCATGAACAGGGAAAAAATTTCTAACTCCTATTCAACCAAACTCAATTTTCTTATTTAAAATCCGACGCTGATCACGAATACATGTAGCGCTTTTCAAAATTTCAATTAGATCAAAAGTTATTGCAATAAAAAATTTCACATTTTTTGGATATTTGGCAGGGGAGACGTCATGAACAGGGAAAAAATTTCTAACTCCTATTCCAACCAAACTCAATTTTCTTATTTAAAATCCGACGCTGATCACGAATACATGTAGCGCTTTTCAAAATTTCAATTAGATCAAAAGTTATTGCAATAATAAAATTTCACATTTTTTGGATATTTGGCAGGGGAGACGTCATGAACAGGGAAAAAATTTCTAACTCCTATTCAACCAAACTCAATTTTCTTATTTAAAATCCGACGCTGATCACGAATACATGTAGCGCTTTTCAAAATTTCAATTAGATCAAAAGTTATTGCAATAAAAAATTTCACATTTTTTGGATATTTGGCAGGGAGACGTCATGAACAGGGAAAAAATTTCTAACTCCTATTCAACCAAACTCAATTTTCTTATTTAAAATCCGACGCTGATCACGAATACATGTAGCGCTTTTCAAAATTTCAATTAGATCAAAAGTTATTGCAATAATAAAATTTCACATTTTTTGGATATTTGGCAGGGAGACGTCATGAACAGGGAAAAATTTCTAACTCCTATTCCAACCAAACTCAATTTTCTTATTTAAAATCCGACGCTGATCACGAATACATGTAGCGCTTTTCAAAATTTCAATTAGATCAAAAGTTATTGCAATAAAAAATTTCACATTTTTTGGATATTTGGCAGGGAGACGTCATGAACAGGGAAAAAATTTCTAACTCCTATTCAACCAAACTCAATTTTCTTATTTAAAATCCGACGCTGATCACGAATACATGTAGCGCTTTTCAAAATTTCAATTAGATCAAAAGTTATTGCAATAAAAAATTTCACATTTTTTGGATATTTGGCAGGGGAGTCATGAACAGGGAAAAAATTTCTAACTCCTATTCCAACCAAACTCAATTTTCTTATTTAAAATCCGACGCTGATCACGAATACATGTAGCGCTTTTCAAAATTTCAATTAGATCAAAAGTTATTGCAATAAAAAATTTCACATTTTTTGGATATTTGGCAGGGAGACGTCATGAACAGGGAAAAAATTTCTAACTCCTATTCAACCAAACTCAATTTTCTTATTTAAAATCCGACGCTGATCACGAATACATGTAGCGCTTTTCAAAATTTCAATTAGATCAAAAGTTATTGCAATAATAAAATTTCACATTTTTTGGATATTTGGCAGGGAGACGTCATGAACAGGGAAAAAATTTCTAACTCCTATTCCAACCAAACTCAATTTTCTTATTTAAAATCCGACGCTGATCACGAATACATGTAGCGCTTTTCAAAATTTCAATTAGATCAAAAGTTATTGCAATAAAAAATTTCACATTTTTTGGATATTTGGCAGGGAGACGTCATGAACAGGGAAAAAATTTCTAACTCCTATTCAACCAAACTCAATTTTCTTATTTAAAATCCGACGCTGATCACGAATACATGTAGCGCTTTTCAAAATTTCAATTAGATCAAAAGTTATTGCAATAAAAAATTTCACATTTTTTGGATATTTGGCAGGGGAGACGTCATGAACAGGGAAAAAATTTCTAACTCCTATTCAACCAAACTCAATTTTCTTATTTAAAATCCGACGCTGATCACGAATACATGTAGCGCTTTTCAAAATTTCAATTAGATCAAAAGTTATTGCAATAAAAAATTTCACATTTTTTGGATATTTGGCAGGGGAGACGTCATGAACAGGGAAAAAATTTCTAACTCCTATTCAACCAAACTCAATTTTCTTATTTAAAATCCGACGCTGATCACGAATACATGTAGCGCTTTTCAAAATTTCAATTAGATCAAAAGTTATTGCAATAAAAAATTTCACATTTTTTGGATATTTGGCAGGGGAGACGTCATGAACAGGGAAAAAATTTCTAACTCCTATTCAACCAAACTCAATTTTCTTATTTAAAATCCGACGCTGATCACGAATACATGTAGCGCTTTTCAAAATTTCAATTAGATCAAAAGTTATTGCAATAAAAAATTTCACATTTTTTGGATATTTGGCAGGGGAGACGTCATGAACAGGGAAAAAATTTCTAACTCCTATTCAACCAAACTCAATTTTCTTATTTAAAATCCGACGCTGATCACGAATACATGTAGCGCTTTTCAAAATTTCAATTAGATCAAAAGTTATTGCAATAAAAAATTTCACATTTTTTGGATATTTGGCAGGGGAGACGTCATGAACAGGGAAAAATTTCTAACTCCTATTCAACCAAACTCAATTTTCTTATTTAAAATCCGACGCTGATCACGAATACATGTAGCGCTTTTCAAAATTTCAATTAGATCAAAAGTTATTGCAATAAAAAATTTCACATTTTTTGGATATTTGGCAGGGGAGACGTCATGAACAGGGAAAAAATTTCTAACTCCTATTCAACCAAACTCAATTTTCTTATTTAAAATCCGACGCTGATCACGAATACATGTAGCGCTTTTCAAAATTTCAATTAGATCAAAAGTTATTGCAATAAAAAATTTCACATTTTTTGGATATTTGGCAGGGAGACGTCATGAACAGGGAAAAAATTTCTAACTCCTATTCAACCAAACTCAATTTTCTCATTAAAATCCGACGCTGATCACGAATACATGTAGCGCTTTTCAAAATTTCAATTAGATCAAAAGTTATTGCAATAAAAAATTTCACATTTTTTGGATATTTGGCAGGGGAGACGTCATGAACAGGGAAAAAATTTCTAACTCCTATTCCAACCAAACTCAATTTTCTTATTTAAAATCCGACGCTGATCACGAATACATGTAGCGCTTTTCAAAATTTCAATTAGATCAAAAGTTATTGCAATAAAAAATTTCACATTTTTTGGATATTTGGCAGGGAGACGTCATGAACAGGGAAAAAATTTCTAACTCCTATTCCAACCAAACTCAATTTTCTTATTTAAAATCCGACGCTGATCACGAATACATGTAGCGCTTTTCAAAATTTCAATTAGATCAAAAGTTATTGCAATAAAAAATTTCACATTTTTTGGATATTTGGCAGGGGAGACGTCATGAACAGGGAAAAAATTTCTAACTCCTATTCAACCAAACTCAATTTTCTTATTTAAAATCCGACGCTGATCACGAATACATGTAGCGCTTTTCAAAATTTCAATTAGATCAAAAGTTATTGCAATAAAAAATTTCACATTTTTTGGATATTTGGCAGGGGAGACGTCATGAACAGGGAAAAAATTTCTAACTCCTATTCAACCAAACTCAATTTTCTTATTTAAAATCCGACGCTGATCACGAATACATGTAGCGCTTTTCAAAATTTCAATTAGATCAAAAGTTATTGCAATAAAAAATTTCACATTTTTTGGATATTTGGCAGGGGAGACGTCATGAACAGGGAAAAAATTTCTAACTCCTATTCAACCAAACTCAATTTTCTTATTTAAAATCCGACGCTGATCACGAATACATGTAGCGCTTTTCAAAATTTCAATTAGATCAAAAGTTATTGCAATAAAAAATTTCACATTTTTTGGATATTTGGCAGGGGAGACGTCATGAACAGGGAAAAAATTTCTAACTCCTATTCCAACCAAACTCAATTTTCTTATTTAAAATCCGACGCTGATCACGAATACATGTAGCGCTTTTCAAAATTTCAATTAGATCAAAAGTTATTGCAATAAAAAATTTCACATTTTTTGGATATTTGGCAGGGAGACGTCATGAACAGGGAAAAAATTTCTAACTCCTATTCAACCAAACTCAATTTTCTTATTTAAAATCCGACGCTGATCACGAATACATGTAGCGCTTTTCAAAATTTCAATTAGATCAAAAGTTATTGCAATAAAAAATTTCACATTTTTTGGATATTTGGCAGGGGAGACGTCATGAACAGGGAAAAAATTTCTAACTCCTATTCAACCAAACTCAATTTTCTTATTTAAAATCCGACGCTGATCACGAATACATGTAGCGCTTTTCAAAATTTCAATTAGATCAAAAGTTATTGCAATAAAAAATTTCACATTTTTTGGATATTTGGCAGGGGAGACGTCATGAACAGGGAAAAAATTTCTAACTCCTATTCAACCAAACTCAATTTTCTTATTTAAAATCCGACGCTGATCACGAATACATGTAGCGCTTTTCAAAATTTCAATTAGATCAAAAGTTATTGCAATAAAAAATTTCACATTTTTTGGATATTTGGCAGGGGAGACGTCATGAACAGGGAAAAAATTTCTAACTCCTATTCAACCAAACTCAATTTTCTTATTTAAAATCCGACGCTGATCACGAATACATGTAGCGCTTTTCAAAATTTCAATTAGATCAAAAGTTATTGCAATAAAAAATTTCACATTTTTTGGATATTTGGCAGGGGAGACGTCATGAACAGGGAAAAAATTTCTAACTCCTATTCAACCAAACTCAATTTTCTTATTTAAAATCCGACGCTGATCACGAATACATGTAGCGCTTTTCAAAATTTCAATTAGATCAAAAGTTATTGCAATAAAAAATTTCACATTTTTTGGATATTTGGCAGGGGAGACGTCATGAACAGGGAAAAAATTTCTAACTCCTATTCAACCAAACTCAATTTTCTTATTTAAAATCCGACGCTGATCACGAATACATGTAGCGCTTTTCAAAATTTCAATTAGATCAAAAGTTATTGCAATAAAAAATTTCACATTTTTTGGATATTTGGCAGGGGAGACGTCATGAACAGGGAAAAAATTTCTAACTCCTATTCCAACCAAACTCAATTTTCTTATTTAAAATCCGACGCTGATCACGAATACATGTAGCGCTTTTCAAAATTTCAATTAGATCAAAAGTTATTGCAATAAAAAATTTCACATTTTTTGGATATTTGGCAGGGGAGACGTCATGAACAGGGAAAAAATTTCTAACTCCTATTCCAACCAAACTCAATTTTCTTATTTAAAATCCGACGCTGATCACGAATACATGTAGCGCTTTTCAAAATTTCAATTAGATCAAAAGTTATTGCAATAAAAAATTTCACATTTTTTGGATATTTGGCAGGGGAGACGTCATGAACAGGGAAAAAATTTCTAACTCCTATTCAACCAAACTCAATTTTCTTATTTAAAATCCGACGCTGATCACGAATACATGTAGCGCTTTTCAAAATTTCAATTAGATCAAAAGTTATTGCAATAATAAAATTTCACATTTTTTGGATATTTGGCAGGGAGACGTCATGAACAGGGAAAAAATTTCTAACTCCTATTCAACCAAACTCAATTTTCTTATTTAAAATCCGACGCTGATCACGAATACATGTAGCGCTTTTCAAAATTTCAATTAGATCAAAAGTTATTGCAATAAAAAATTTCACATTTTTTGGATATTTGGCAGGGGAGACGTCATGAACAGGGAAAAAATTTCTAACTCCTATTCAACCAAACTCAATTTTCTTATTTAAAATCCGACGCTGATCACGAATACATGTAGCGCTTTTCAAAATTTCAATTAGATCAAAAGTTATTGCAATAATAAAATTTCACATTTTTTGGATATTTGGCAGGGGAGACGTCATGAACAGGGAAAAAATTTCTAACTCCTATTCCAACCAAACTCAATTTTCTTATTTAAAATCCGACGCTGATCACGAATACATGTAGCGCTTTTCAAAATTTCAATTAGATCAAAAGTTATTGCAATAAAAAATTTCACATTTTTTGGATATTTGGCAGGGGAGACGTCATGAACAGGGAAAAAATTTCTAACTCCTATTCAACCAAACTCAATTTTCTTATTTAAAATCCGACGCTGATCACGAATACATGTAGCGCTTTTCAAAATTTCAATTAGATCAAAAGTTATTGCAATAAAAAATTTCACATTTTTTGGATATTTGGCAGGGAGACGTCATGAACAGGGAAAAAATTTCTAACTCCTATTCAACCAAACTCAATTTTCTTATTTAAAATCCGACGCTGATCACGAATACATGTAGCGCTTTTCAAAATTTCAATTAGATCAAAAGTTATTGCAATAAAAAATTTCACATTTTTTGGATATTTGGCAGGGGAGACGTCATGAACAGGGAAAAAATTTCTAACTCCTATTCCAACCAAACTCAATTTTCTTATTTAAAATCCGACGCTGATCACGAATACATGTAGCGCTTTTCAAAATTTCAATTAGATCAAAAGTTATTGCAATAATAAAATTTCACATTTTTTGGATATTTGGCAGGGGAGACGTCATGAACAGGGAAAAAATTTCTAACTCCTATTCCAACCAAACTCAATTTTCTTATTTAAAATCCGACGCTGATCACGAATACATGTAGCGCTTTTCAAAATTTCAATTAGATCAAAAGTTATTGCAATAAAAAATTTCACATTTTTTGGATATTTGGCAGGGAGACGTCATGAACAGGGAAAAAATTTCTAACTCCTATTCAACCAAACTCAATTTTCTTATTTAAAATCCGACGCTGATCACGAATACATGTAGCGCTTTTCAAAATTTCAATTAGATCAAAAGTTATTGCAATAATAAAATTTCACATTTTTTGGATATTTGGCAGGGGAGACGTCATGAACAGGGAAAAAATTTCTAACTCCTATTCCAACCAAACTCAATTTTCTTATTTAAAATCCGACGCTGATCACGAATACATGTAGCGCTTTTCAAAATTTCAATTAGATCAAAAGTTATTGCAATAAAAAATTTCACATTTTTTGGATATTTGGCAGGGGAGACGTCATGAACAGGGAAAAAATTTCTAACTCCTATTCCAACCAAACTCAATTTTCTTATTTAAAATCCGACGCTGATCACGAATACATGTAGCGCTTTTCAAAATTTCAATTAGATCAAAAGTTATTGCAATAAAAAATTTCACATTTTTTGGATATTTGGCAGGGGAGACGTCATGAACAGGGAAAAATTTCTAACTCCTATTCCAACCAAACTCAATTTTCTTATTTAAAATCCGACGCTGATCACGAATACATGTAGCGCTTTTCAAAATTTCAATTAGATCAAAAGTTATTGCAATAAAAAATTTCACATTTTTTGGATATTTGGCAGGGGAGACGTCATGAACAGGGAAAAAATTTCTAACTCCTATTCAACCAAACTCAATTTTCTTATTTAAAATCCGACGCTGATCACGAATACATGTAGCGCTTTTCAAAATTTCAATTAGATCAAAAGTTATTGCAATAAAAAAATTTCACATTTTTTGAATATTTGGCAGGGGAGACGTCATGAACAGGGAAAAAATTTCTAACTCCTATTCCAACCAAACTCAATTTTCTTATTTAAAATCCGACGCTGATCACGAATACATGTAGCGCTTTTCAAAATTTCAATTAGATCAAAAGTTATTGCAATAAAAAATTTCACATTTTTTGGATATTTGGCAGGGGAGACGTCATGAACAGGGAAAAAATTTCTAACTCCTATTCAACCAAACTCAATTTTCTTATTTAAAATCCGACGCTGATCACGAATACATGTAGCGCTTTTCAAAATTTCAATTAGATCAAAAGTTATTGCAATAAAAAATTTCACATTTTTTGGATATTTGGCAGGGGAGACGTCATGAACAGGGAAAAAATTTCTAACTCCTATTCCAACCAAACTCAATTTTTTTTATTTAAAGTCCGACGCTGATCACGAATACATGTAGCGCTTTTCAAAATTTCAATTAGATCAAAAGTTATTGCAATAAAAAATTTCACATTTTTTGGATATTTGGCAAGGGGAGACGTCATGAACAGGGAAAAAATTTCTAACTCCTATTCCAACCAAACTCAATTTTCTTATTTAAAATCCGACGCTGATCACGAATACATGTAGCGCTTTTCAAAATTTCAATTAGATCAAAAGTTATTGCAATAATAAAATTTCACATTTTTTGGATATTTGGCAGGGGAGACGTCATGAACAGGGAAAAAATTTCTAACTCCTATTCAACCAAACTCAATTTTCTTATTTAAAATCCGACGCTGATCACGAATACATGTAGCGCTTTTCAAAATTTCAATTAGATCAAAAGTTATTGCAATAATAAAATTTCACATTTTTTGGATATTTGGCAGGGGAGACGTCATGAACAGGGAAAAAATTTCTAACTCCTATTCAACCAAACTCAATTTTCTTATTTAAAATCCGACGCTGATCACGAATACATGTAGCGCTTTTCAAAATTTCAATTAGATCAAAAGTTATTGCAATAATAAAATTTCACATTTTTTGGATATTTGGCAGGGGAGACGTCATGAACAGGGAAAAAATTTCTAACTCCTATTCCAACCAAACTCAATTTTCTTATTTAAAATCCGACGCTGATCACGAATACATGTAGCGCTTTTCAAAATTTCAATTAGATCAAAAGTTATTGCAATAAAAAATTTCACATTTTTTGGATATTTGGCAGGGAGACGTCATGAACAGGGAAAAAATTTCTAACTCCTATTCAACCAAACTCAATTTTCTTATTTAAAATCCGACGCTGATCACGAATACATGTAGCGCTTTTCAAAATTTCAATTAGATCAAAAGTTATTGCAATAATAAAATTTCACATTTTTTGGATATTTGGCAGGGGAGACGTCATGAACAGGGAAAAAATTTCTAACTCCTATTCCAACCAAACTCAATTTTCTTATTTAAAATCCGACGCTGATCACGAATACATGTAGCGCTTTTCAAAATTTCAATTAGATCAAAAGTTATTGCAATAATAAAATTTCACATTTTTTGGATATTTGGCAGGGGAGACGTCATGAACAGGGAAAAAATTTCTAACTCCTATTCCAACCAAACTCAATTTTCTTATTTAAAATCCGACGCTGATCACGAATACATGTAGCGCTTTTCAAAATTTCAATTAGATCAAAAGTTATTGCAATAATAAAATTTCACATTTTTTGGATATTTGGCAGGGGAGACGTCATGAACAGGGAAAAAATTTCTAACTCCTATTCCAACCAAACTCAATTTTCTTATTTAAAATCCGACGCTGATCACGAATACATGTAGCGCTTTTCAAAATTTCAATTAGATCAAAAGTTATTGCAATAATAAAATTTCACATTTTTTGGATATTTGGCAGGGAGACGTCATGAACAGGGAAAAAATTTCTAACTCCTATTCCAACCAAACTCAATTTTCTTATTAAAATCCGACGCTGATCACGAATACATGTAGCGCTTTTCAAAATTTCAATTAGATCAAAAGTTATTGCAATAAAAAATTTCACATTTTTTGGATATTTGGCAGGGGAGACGTCATGAACAGGGAAAAAATTTCTAACTCCTATTCAACCAAACTCAATTTTCTTATTTAAAATCCGACGCTGATCACGAATACATGTAGCGCTTTTCAAAATTTCAATTAGATCAAAAGTTATTGCAATAATAAAATTTCACATTTTTTGGATATTTGGCAGGGGAGACGTCATGAACAGGGAAAAAATTTCTAACTCCTATTCCAACCAAACTCAATTTTCTTATTTAAAATCCGACGCTGATCACGAATACATGTAGCGCTTTTCAAAATTTCAATTAGATCAAAAGTTATTGCAATAATAAAATTTCACATTTTTTGGATATTTGGCAGGGGAGACGTCATGAACAGGGAAAAAATTTCTAACTCCTATTCAACCAAACTCAATTTTCTTATTTAAAATCCGACGCTGATCACGAATACATGTAGCGCTTTTCAAAATTTCAATTAGATCAAAAGTTATTGCAATAATAAAATTTCACATTTTTTGGATATTTGGCAGGGGAGACGTCATGAACAGGGAAAAAATTTCTAACTCCTATTCCAACCAAACTCAATTTTCTTATTTAAAATCCGACGCTGATCACGAATACATGTAGCGCTTTTCAAAATTTCAATTAGATCAAAAGTTATTGCAATAATAAAATTTCACATTTTTTGGATATTTGGCAGGGGAGACGTCATGAACAGGGAAAAAATTTCTAACTCCTATTCAAACCAAACTCAATTTTCTTATTTAAAATCCGACGCTGATCACGAATACATGTAGCGCTTTTCAAAATTTCAATTAGATCAAAAGTTATTGCAATAATAAAATTTCACATTTTTTGGATATTTGGCAGGGGAGACGTCATGAACAGGGAAAAAATTTCTAACTCCTATTCCAACCAAACTCAATTTTCTTATTTAAAATCCGACGCTGATCACGAATACATGTAGCGCTTTTCAAAATTTCAATTAGATCAAAAGTTATTGCAATAATAAAATTTCACATTTTTTGGATATTTGGCAGGGGAGACGTCATGAACAGGGAAAAAATTTCTAACTCCTATTCCAACCAAACTCAATTTTCTTATTTAAAATCCGACGCTGATCACGAATACATGTAGCGCTTTTCAAAATTTCAATTAGATCAAAAGTTATTGCAATAATAAAATTTCACATTTTTTGGATATTTGGCAGGGGAGACGTCATGAACAGGGAAAAAATTTCTAACTCCTATTCCAACCAAACTCAATTTTCTTATTTAAAATCCGACGCTGATCACGAATACATGTAGCGCTTTTCAAAATTTCAATTAGATCAAAAGTTATTGCAATAATAAAATTTCACATTTTTTGGATATTTGGCAGGGGAGACGTCATGAACAGGGAAAAAATTTCTAACTCCTATTCCAACCAAACTCAATTTTCTTATTTAAAATCCGACGCTGATCACGAATACATGTAGCGCTTTTCAAAATTTCAATTAGATCAAAAGTTATTGCAATAATAAAATTTCACATTTTTTGGATATTTGGCAGGGGAGACGTCATGAACAGGGAAAAAATTTCTAACTCCTATTCAACCAAACTCAATTTTCTTATTTAAAATCCGACGCTGATCACGAATACATGTAGCGCTTTTCAAAATTTCAATTAGATCAAAAGTTATTGCAATAATAAAATTTCACATTTTTTGGATATTTGGCAGGGGAGACGTCATGAACAGGGAAAAAATTTCTAACTCCTATTCCAACCAAACTCAATTTTCTTATTTAAAATCCGACGCTGATCACGAATACATGTAGCGCTTTTCAAAATTTCAATTAGATCAAAAGTTATTGCAATAAAAAATTTCACATTTTTTGGATATTTGGCAGGGGAGACGTCATGAACAGGGAAAAAATTTCTAACTCCTATTCCAACCAAACTCAATTTTCTTATTTAAAATCCGACGCTGATCACGAATACATGTAGCGCTTTTCAAAATTTCAATTAGATCAAAAGTTATTGCAATAATAAAATTTCACATTTTTTGGATATTTGGCAGGGGAGACGTCATGAACAGGGAAAAAATTTCTAACTCCTATTCCAACCAAACTCAATTTTCTTATTTAAAATCCGACGCTGATCACGAATACATGTAGCGCTTTTCAAAATTTCAATTAGATCAAAAGTTATTGCAATAAAAAATTTCACATTTTTTGGATATTTGGCAGGGGAGACGTCATGAACAGGGAAAAAATTTCTAACTCCTATTCAACCAAACTCAATTTTCTTATTTAAAATCCGACGCTGATCACGAATACATGTAGCGCTTTTCAAAATTTCAATTAGATCAAAAGTTATTGCAATAATAAAATTTCACATTTTTTGGATATTTGGCAGGGGAGACGTCATGAACAGGGAAAAAATTTCTAACTCCTATTCCAACCAAACTCAATTTTCTTATTTAAAATCCGACGCTGATCACGAATACATGTAGCGCTTTTCAAAATTTCAATTAGATCAAAAGTTATTGCAATAAAAAATTTCACATTTTTTGGATATTTGGCAGGGGAGACGTCATGAACAGGGAAAAAATTTCTAACTCCTATTCCAAACCAAACTCAATTTTCTTATTTAAAATCCGACGCTGATCACGAATACATGTAGCGCTTTTCAAAATTTCAATTAGATCAAAAGTTATTGCAATAATAAAATTTCACATTTTTTGGATATTTGGCAGGGGAGACGTCATGAACAGGGAAAAAATTTCTAACTCCTATTCCAACCAAACTCAATTTTCTTATTTAAAATCCGACGCTGATCACGAATACATGTAGCGCTTTTCAAAATTTCAATTAGATCAAAAGTTATTGCAATAATAAAATTTCACATTTTTTGGATATTTGGCAGGGGAGACGTCATGAACAGGGAAAAAATTTCTAACTCCTATTCAAACCAAACTCAATTTTCTTATTTAAAATCCGACGCTGATCACGAATACATGTAGCGCTTTTCAAAATTTCAATTAGATCAAAAGTTATTGCAATAATAAAATTTCACATTTTTTGGATATTTGGCAGGGGAGACGTCATGAACAGGGAAAAAATTTCTAACTCCTATTCCACCAAACTCAATTTTCTTATTTAAAATCCGACGCTGATCACGAATACATGTAGCGCTTTTCAAAATTTCAATTAGATCAAAAGTTATTGCAATAATAAAATTTCACATTTTTTGGATATTTGGCAGGGGAGACGTCATGAACAGGGAAAAAATTTCTAACTCCTATTCCAACCAAACTCAATTTTCTTATTTAAAATCCGACGCTGATCACGAATACATGTAGCGCTTTTCAAAATTTCAATTAGATCAAAAGTTATTGCAATAAAAAATTTCACATTTTTTGGATATTTGGCAGGGGAGACGTCATGAACAGGGAAAAAATTTCTAACTCCTATTCAACCAAACTCAATTTTCTTATTTAAAATCCGACGCTGATCACGAATACATGTAGCGCTTTTCAAAATTTCAATTAGATCAAAAGTTATTGCAATAATAAAATTTCACATTTTTTGGATATTTGGCAGGGGAGACGTCATGAACAGGGAAAAAATTTCTAACTCCTATTCCAACCAAACTCAATTTTCTTATTTAAAATCCGACGCTGATCACGAATACATGTAGCGCTTTTCAAAATTTCAATTAGATCAAAAGTTATTGCAATAATAAAATTTCACATTTTTTGGATATTTGGCAGGGGAGACGTCATGAACAGGGAAAAAATTTCTAACTCCTATTCCAACCAAACTCAATTTTCTTATTTAAAATCCGACGCTGATCACGAATACATGTAGCGCTTTTCAAAATTTCAATTAGATCAAAAGTTATTGCAATAATAAAATTTCACATTTTTTGGATATTTGGCAGGGGAGACGTCATGAACAGGGAAAAAATTTCTAACTCCTATTCCAACCAAACTCAATTTTCTTATTTAAAATCCGACGCTGATCACGAATACATGTAGCGCTTTTCAAAATTTCAATTAGATCAAAAGTTATTGCAATAATAAAATTTCACATTTTTTGGATATTTGGCAGGGGAGACGTCATGAACAGGGAAAAAATTTCTAACTCCTATTCCAACCAAACTCAATTTTCTTATTTAAAATCCGACGCTGATCACGAATACATGTAGCGCTTTTCAAAATTTCAATTAGATCAAAAGTTATTGCAATAAAAAATTTCACATTTTTTGGATATTTGGCAGGGGAGACGTCATGAACAGGGAAAAAATTTCTAACTCCTATTCCAACCAAACTCAATTTTCTTATTTAAAATCCGACGCTGATCACGAATACATGTAGCGCTTTTCAAAATTTCAATTAGATCAAAAGTTATTGCAATAATAAAATTTCACATTTTTTGGATATTTGGCAGGGGAGACGTCATGAACAGGGAAAAAATTTCTAACTCCTATTCCAGCCAAACTCAATTTTCTTATTTAAAATCCGACGCTGATCACGAATACATGTAGCGCTTTTCAAAATTTCAATTAGATCAAAAGTTATTGCAATAATAAAATTTCACATTTTTTGGATATTTGGCAGGGGAGACGTCATGAACAGGGAAAAAATTTCTAACTCCTATTCCAACCAAACTCAATTTTCTTATTTAAAATCCGACGCTGATCACGAATACATGTAGCGCTTTTCAAAATTTCAATTAGATCAAAAGTTATTGCAATAATAAAATTTCACATTTTTTGGATATTTGGCAGGGGAGACGTCATGAACAGGGAAAAAATTTCTAACTCCTATTCCAACCAAACTCAATTTTCTTATTTAAAATCCGACGCTGATCACGAATACATGTAGCGCTTTTCAAAATTTCAATTAGATCAAAAGTTATTGCAATAATAAAATTTCACATTTTTTGGATATTTGGCAGGGGAGACGTCATGAACAGGGAAAAAATTTCTAACTCCTATTCCAACCAAACTCAATTTTCTTATTTAAAATCCGACGCTGATCACGAATACATGTAGCGCTTTTCAAAATTTCAATTAGATCAAAAGTTATTGCAATAAAAAATTTCACATTTTTTGGATATTTGGCAGGGGAGACGTCATGAACAGGGAAAAAATTTCTAACTCCTATTCAACCAAACTCAATTTTCTTATTTAAAATCCGACGCTGATCACGAATACATGTAGCGCTTTTCAAAATTTCAATTAGATCAAAAGTTATTGCAATAATAAAATTTCACATTTTTTGGATATTTGGCAGGGGAGACGTCATGAACAGGGAAAAAATTTCTAACTCCTATTCAACCAAACTCAATTTTCTTATTTAAAATCCGACGCTGATCACGAATACATGTAGCGCTTTTCAAAATTTCAATTAGATCAAAAGTTATTGCAATAATAAAATTTCACATTTTTTGGATATTTGGCAGGGGAGACGTCATGAACAGGGAAAAAATTTCTAACTCCTATTCCAACCAAACTCAATTTTCTTATTTAAAATCCGACGCTGATCACGAATACATGTAGCGCTTTTCAAAATTTCAATTAGATCAAAAGTTATTGCAATAATAAAATTTCACATTTTTTGGATATTTGGCAGGGAGACGTCATGAACAGGGAAAAAATTTCTAACTCCTATTCAACCAAACTCAATTTTCTTATTTAAAATCCGACGCTGATCACGAATACATGTAGCGCTTTTCAAAATTTCAATTAGATCAAAAGTTATTGCAATAAAAAATTTCACATTTTTTGGATATTTGGCAGGGGAGACGTCATGAACAGGGAAAAAATTTCTAACTCCTATTCCAAACCAAACTCAATTTTCTTATTTAAAATCCGACGCTGATCACGAATACATGTAGCGCTTTTCAAAATTTCAATTAGATCAAAAGTTATTGCAATAATAAAATTTCACATTTTTTGGATATTTGGCAGGGGAGACGTCATGAACAGGGAAAAAATTTCTAACTCCTATTCCAACCAAACTCAATTTTCTTATTTAAAATCCGACGCTGATCACGAATACATGTAGCGCTTTTCAAAATTTCAATTAGATCAAAAGTTATTGCAATAATAAAATTTCACATTTTTTGGATATTTGGCAGGGGAGACGTCATGAACAGGGAAAAAATTTCTAACTCCTATTCAATCCAAACTCAATTTTCTTATTTAAAATCCGACGCTGATCACGAATACATGTAGCGCTTTTCAAAATTTCAATTAGATCAAAAGTTATTGCAATAATAAAATTTCACATTTTTTGGATATTTGGCAGGGGAGACGTCATGAACAGGGAAAAAATTTCTAACTCCTATTCCAGCCAAACTCAATTTTCTTATTTAAAATCCGACGCTGATCACGAATACATGTAGCGCTTTTCAAAATTTCAATTAGATCAAAAGTTATTGCAATAATAAAATTTCACATTTTTTGGATATTTGGCAGGGGAGACGTCATGAACAGGGAAAAAATTTCTAACTCCTATTCCAACCAAACTCAATTTTCTTATTTAAAATCCGACGCTGATCACGAATACATGTAGCGCTTTTCAAAATTTCAATTAGATCAAAAGTTATTGCAATAATAAAATTTCACATTTTTTGGATATTTGGCAGGGGAGACGTCATGAACAGGGAAAAAATTTCTAACTCCTATTCAATCCAAACTCAATTTTCTTATTTAAAATCCGACGCTGATCACGAATACATGTAGCGCTTTTCAAAATTTCAATTAGATCAAAAGTTATTGCAATAATAAAATTTCACATTTTTTGGATATTTGGCAGGGGAGACGTCATGAACAGGGAAAAAATTTCTAACTCCTATTCAACCAAACTCAATTTTCTTATTTAAAATCCGACGCTGATCACGAATACATGTAGCGCTTTTCAAAATTTCAATTAGATCAAAAGTTATTGCAATAATAAAATTTCACATTTTTTGGATATTTGGCAGGGGAGACGTCATGAACAGGGAAAAAATTTCTAACTCCTATTCCAACCAAACTCAATTTTCTTATTTAAAATCCGACGCTGATCACGAATACATGTAGCGCTTTTCAAAATTTCAATTAGATCAAAAGTTATTGCAATAATAAAATTTCACATTTTTTGGATATTTGGCAGGGGAGACGTCATGAACAGGGAAAAAATTTCTAACTCCTATTCCAACCAAACTCAATTTTCTTATTAAAATCCGACGCTGATCACGAATACATGTAGCGCTTTTCAAAATTTCAATTAGATCAAAAAGTTATTGCAATAAAAATATTTCACATTTTTTGGATATTTGGCAGGGGAGACGTCATGAACAGGGAAAAATTTCTAACTCCTATTCCAACCAAACTCAATTTTCTTATTTAAAATCCGACGCTGATCACGAATACATGTAGCGCTTTTCAAAATTTCAATTAGATCAAAAGTTATTGCAATAATAAAATTTCACATTTTTTGGATATTTGGCAGGGGAGACGTCATGAACAGGGAAAAAATTTCTAACTCCTATTCAACCAAACTCAATTTTCTTATTTAAAATCCGACGCTGATCACGAATACATGTAGCGCTTTTCAAAATTTCAATTAGATCAAAAGTTATTGCAATAATAAAATTTCACATTTTTTGGATATTTGGCAGGGGAGACGTCATGAACAGGGAAAAAATTTCTAACTCCTATTCAAACCAAACTCAATTTTCTTATTTAAAATCCGACGCTGATCACGAATACATGTAGCGCTTTTCAAAATTTCAATTAGATCAAAAGTTATTGCAATAATAAAATTTCACATTTTTTGGATATTTGGCAGGGAGACGTCATGAACAGGGAAAAAATTTCTAACTCCTATTCCAACCAAACTCAATTTTCTTATTTAAAATCCGACGCTGATCACGAATACATGTAGCGCTTTTCAAAATTTCAATTAGATCAAAAGTTATTGCAATAAAAAATTTCACATTTTTTGGATATTTGGCAGGGGAGACGTCATGAACAGGGAAAAAATTTCTAACTCCTATTCCAACCAAACTCAATTTTCTTATTTAAAATCCGACGCTGATCACGAATACATGTAGCGCTTTTCAAAATTTCAATTAGATCAAAAGTTATTGCAATAATAAAATTTCACATTTTTTGGATATTTGGCAGGGGAGACGTCATGAACAGGGAAAAAATTTCTAACTCCTATTCCAACCAAACTCAATTTTCTTATTTAAAATCCGACGCTGATCACGAATACATGTAGCGCTTTTCAAAATTTCAATTAGATCAAAAGTTATTGCAATAATAAAATTTCACATTTTTTGGATATTTGGCAGGGGAGACGTCATGAACAGGGAAAAAATTTCTAACTCCTATTCAAACCAAACTCAATTTTCTTATTTAAAATCCGACGCTGATCACGAATACATGTAGCGCTTTTCAAAATTTCAATTAGATCAAAAGTTATTGCAATAATAAAATTTCACATTTTTTGGATATTTGGGGGGAGACGTCATGAACAGGGAAAAAATTTCTAACTCCTATTCCAACCAAACTCAATTTTCTTATTTAAAATCCGACGCTGATCACGAATACATGTAGCGCTTTTCAAAATTTCAATTAGATCAAAAGTTATTGCAATAATAAAATTTCACATTTTTTGGATATTTGGCAGGGGAGACGTCATGAACAGGGAAAAAATTTCTAACTCCTATTCCAACCAAACTCAATTTTCTTATTTAAAATCCGACGCTGATCACGAATACATGTAGCGCTTTTCAAAATTTCAATTAGATCAAAAGTTATTGCAATAATAAAATTTCACATTTTTTGGATATTTGGCAGGGGAGACGTCATGAACAGGGAAAAAATTTCTAACTCCTATTCCAAACCAAACTCAATTTTCTTATTTAAAATCCGACGCTGATCACGAATACATGTAGCGCTTTTCAAAATTTCAATTAGATCAAAAGTTATTGCAATAAAAAATTTCACATTTTTTGGATATTTGGCAGGGGAGACGTCATGAACAGGGAAAAATTTCTAACTCCTATTCCAACCAAACTCAATTTTCTCATTTAAAATCCGACGCTGATCACGAATACATGTAGCGCTTTTCAAAATTTCAATTAGATCAAAAGTTATTGCAATAAAAAATTTCACATTTTTTGGATATTTGGCAGGGGAGACGTCATGAACAGGGAAAAATTTCTAACTCCTATTCCAACCAAACTCAATTTTCTCATTTAAAATCCGACGCTGATCACGAATACATGTAGCGCTTTTCAAAATTTCAATTAGATCAAAAGTTATTGCAATAAAAAATTTCACATTTTTTGGATATTTGGCAGGGGAGACGTCATGAACAGGGAAAAATTTCTAACTCCTATTCAACCAAACTCAATTTTCTTATTTAAAATCCGACGC
>BMAO01023713.1:0-32922 GCA_019973975.1 Trichonephila clavata
TATATATATATATATACTAGCTGTTACCCGCCGCTTCGCTGGGTATTTCATGATGTTTTATAAATTTTTACTGCTTATATATATGAATAAATTATTGATATCTAAGTCCTAGCATTAAGAATTCGATTGAATTGAAAAATATACTTATACCTGTAACTGTCACCTGTTGATAAAAAAAAAGGCAGAACTCATCTAATTTGTATTTTCTAAAAATCTCTAAAATTGAAGCATAGAATGATGTTTGCTCTTTCGTAACTCAAAATCCAAGTGGATTCCCGCAAAACCAATTTTCGGTGGATCTCTACTCCGTAAATTGAACATGCAAGCAAATTTCAAGTCTAAATCTAACAGAAAAAAGCAAAAGTTTTACTATAAATATCCCCGTAATCCCGTTGAGAGCCGTTTTCCAAAATTACTGCTCTTAGCGGATTTCAATTCAACAAAAGAAAAATGCAAACCAAATTTCATTATTATAGTCCTTGTAGCTCGAAAAAAGTAATTTTTTTTGTCAATATGTCCAGTAACCCCCTACATCCCCCAGAACTTGATTTGCTAAAATGTATTCTTAGTGGTTCCCTATTCAACAAAGAAACATGCTTAACAAATTTAAAAATATGGGTCTAACAATTAAAAACAGGAATTTTTTTCTGTAACTCCTCTTGACCCTCGCAAACATCTTTAGGGTCAATTTTCATTTTACTCTTTGTTAGTGGAACTCTATTTCATGAAAGGAACATGCCTACCAATTTTCAAGCAGGATGATCAAGTAGTTTAAAAATGGAAATATTTATCGATTACGCCTCTTAATCTCCCGAAATTAAACTTAGTAGTTGATATTCGGGAAACCCATTTTGTAGCGGTTCTCTACTTTACGAAAGGAATCTGCTATCAAATTTCAAGACTGTACGTCTAGGAATTTAAAAATGGGGATAATTGTCTATAACGCCACTTGAGCCCCCGCAACGCCACTTCTGGGTCTGTTTTCACAAAACCCATTTTGTAGGGGAATTGCACTCTATGAAAGGAATCTGCTTAGCAAAATTTGAAGACTGTGCGTCCAATTAATTAAAAATGCAAAAAAATTATCAATAACGCCCTTGAACCCCCGCAACACCACCTAGGGGTCGATTTCACAAAACACATTTTGCAGTGTATTTCTATCCTATGAGAGGAATCTGCTAACCAAATTTCAAGACTATGAGTCTAATAGTTTAAAAAAAGAAATATTTATTTTTATCTGCCTTTAACCCCCGCAACATCCCTTGGGGTCAATTTTCTCCAAACCCGTTTTGTAGCGGATATTTACTCCATGAAAGAAACATTCCTACCAATTTTCAAGCAGATAGGTCAAATAGTTTAAAAACGAAAATATTTATCTCTTACGCCACTTATTCCCCTGCAACGCCACTTAGAGGTCTGTTTTCACAAAACCTTCTTATAGCTGATCTCTACTCTATGAAAGAAATCTCTTTATCAAATATAAGACTGGTGTGTGCGTCTAATAGTTTAAAAATGGAAATAATTATCTATAACGCCCTTAAGTCCCTCAACGCCACTTGGGGGCAATTTTCACGAAACCCATTTTTAGCGTATCTCTACCCTATGAGAGGAATCTGCTTACTAAGTTTCAAGACTGTACGTCTAATAACTTAAAAATAGGAATTTATAATGCCCCGCAACACCCCTTGGGGTCAATTTTCCCAAAACCTATTTTGTAGCGGATATTTACTCCAGGAAAGAAACTTACCTACCAATTTTCAAGCAGGTAGGTGAAGTAGTTTAAAAACGATATATTTATCTATTACGCCCCTTAATCCCCCGCAACGCCACTTAGAAGTCTGTTTTCACAAAACCCGTTTTGTAACTGATCATTATTCTACGAAAGGAATCTATATATATCAAATTTAAAGACAGTGCGTCAAATAGTTTAAAAATGGAAATAATTATATATAACGCCCCTAAGCCCCTGCAACGCCACTTGGGGTCGATTTTCAGCAAACTCATTTTGTAGCGGATCTCTACTCTCTGAAAGGAATCCGCTTACCCAATTTCAAGATTGTACATCAAGTAGTTTAAACATGGAAACAATTATTATTAAAGCCCTTAACCCCCCGTAACGCCCCTTGCGTTTCGAATTTCGCAAAATCCTTTCTTAGCTGATGTCTACTCTATCAAAGGAACATGTCTACCAAATTTCAAGTCTGTAGGTTGAATAGTTCCAGAGATTTCGTGATTAGTCAGTCAGTCAGTCAGTGAGTCGCTTTTTCTCCTTTATATATATAGATAGTATAATAAATTAAATATATATAAATTGTACTACCCACAAAGCTAAAAGATAGAAACCGGATTCTATATATATATATTACAAAAATATACAAAAAATAGTTATAAACCTAAGATAAAACTATAGTCATGATATAATATATATATATAAGATTTTAAATAATGTGAAACATTTTTGTAATAATAACTTAAACAATAAGTAAAAAACTAAAAGTCAGAACTTTTATGCATATTTTTAAAAATAACCTATATAATACAGGTTAATACAAGTAATTAATCATAACCAGCATAATACTTCTGGAATACATAAGCAATTAAAAAACCCTTCACGAGTTAACTAATAAATATTTCTTTAAGGGAGATTTAATTAGAAAATATCTTCCGCAAATGCAGAAACAAAAGGTTTATTTGCTAATCTTATACATCATTATAAGTACTACAATGTTGGATTATTTTAAGTACTACAAAGGGTCTAATAATTGTGCTTCAAGCTATTTTACTGAACAGGCATAGAAAAATACTTTATTTAATTGCAATTAGTTGGCTTCTATATAAAAAAAGAGACTTTTTGAGTTACCAGACCATTTCAGCGCAAAATACATAAATGCGTAATCACTATAAAATTACTTCGTTGAAACAGAATAATTAAGAACAAGTTTTTTTACATTTCAAAGCAACTCATCACATTAAACCAAATACTTTATTTTTAAAAAAAAAGAATTATTTATCTCAACTGTATTTTTTAAAAATCATTCAGCTGGATATTTAAAAATTTTAAAAGTAATTCTTCCAAAAGCAATCAGACTAAATGAGAAAAAGGCCTAAAACGTAATTAAACAGAAGATGAAGTATTAGTATCAACAGACAGGAATGCTATCAACAAGATAAAAAAAACTTTTTATTGCTTTTTAATTAAAAGTAACATGGAAGAATTCCCCCTGAAAACTGAGTAGAGTACTTTGATGTTATTGGCGTATCCAAGTAATAATGAGAAAAGATTTTTAAGAAAGTGTAATTATTTTAAGGGGTGAGAAAAGCAAAGTTTTTCTTTTTGATATATAATGCTGTTTTTGTAAAAGAATAATGCATCTCGTTTTATAATATATTTACTTTACAAATTTCACATTTGATAAAAAAAATTCATATTTTGATTACATGCATAATTTGAACACATCATAATGAATAACGAATATTATAACGGTGCAAATTTATAAACATAAATTTAATTTATACCTTTATCTTATTTATAATGTATACGAGTATATATACCTTTAAAAAGCAGTGATCAGTGAAGAATGCTTATAAATATTACCGCAACCATCTCTTTATTGTTTTCCATGTTTTCAAAACTCTATAATAATCTTTAGTACCAAATATTTTTCTCTCTGAAGTAGAATATATTAAAAACTATGCACTTATATATAATGTGTGTGTACTGTCTCTTATATATATATATATATATATATATATATATATATATAATGAACTCATTTACAAGATAATTTTTAATTCTGAAATGTTTGTGATTTTTAGAAAAAATATTCTTAAATCTTTTTTTTCTCTTACTTTGCTAAAAAGATACATTTACAAAGAAAAAGAACTGTTAAGTGAGATTGGAATAACACTGATAACTAATCAATATAAAGCTCTGTAAAACAGAAACACTTAAAAGTTAAAACCACAGTTTGTGTTCAAATAAGAAAAGAATTTCAGTAAAAATAAAGGCATAAGTTAATAATTACATGTATTGAATTTTACACATTAGTATCAAAAAATTGAAAACTGTTTAGACAATATAAAATTATCGAAAATGTTTAACGATTGTTTCATTCATTAAAATAAGTTATTCGCTCATAAAATCATCTTTGACAATAACAAATGTTCGTAAAAAAATTATGTTCTCATTGTGAAGGACAAATACAATGTTTTGAAATTTCATGACCCAAGAAGAAATATTGAAGCAGTGAAATCCCTAATGCTATATATATAGTATCAGTGATCACCTAACATTATTATATATGATAGCATCAATGAAATCACTAACGCTATTTTTCTTTCGAATAGCAATTTCCCATAATGTGTCTGAAAGTGATTTTAAGTAAAAACGTAGATTTCAAAACTTTTCCAAAACTTTTAGGGGAGATTTTTATACTTCAAGATTGAGCTAAATATTTAATACAAGTAATAACTTATTTTTAAAGTATTGTTTCATGAGCTGTACATTGCCCTGAAAATTATCCAAGACTCTGAAGTATCAAAAATACAGTGAATTAATTATTTTAATAATTTAATTAACACTGACGGAAAAAATATTAGCACCAAGAAAACATTATTGCAGTGAAATGAAATTTGTACAATACAATTTTCTAATTAACATGTTTAATTGATTGAATTTTCAAGATCACAGGTTAATTTAAGCTCAAGGAAATGCATTTCAAATATGAAATGCTGTTTCATTAATAGCCGGTGTAACCTCCAGAATTTTGAATGCAAGCTTGCATGCATTGTGTCATACAGGTGCCAAAGGTCACTTTGGTATTTGGAGTTCCATGCTTATTGTATAAATACTGGGACAGTCAGTGCTGATTATATGGATGATGCTGGAGCTGACTTCCAATTATATCCCATATGTGCTAAATTGAATACAGATATGGAGATCTCGCAGTCCAAGGTAACATATCAACACTCTGTAGAGCACGTTGCGTAAGAACAGCAGTGTGAGGGCGAGCGTTATCCTGTTGGAGAACTCCCCCTTGAATGCTGTTCATGAATGGCAGTAGTATAAGTTGAATGAGGAGACTGACGTACAAATTTGCAGTCAGTGTATTTGATATTATCATAAGAGTGCTCTTGCTGTCATAGGAAATTGCTCCCCAGACCATAACTCCAGGAGTTGATCCAGTGTTTCTAGGCCGCAGACAGTCTGGTTGCATGCGTTTCCCTGCCCTCCTTCTGACCAAAACATGGCCATCACTGTCACCAAGGCGGAACCTGCTTTCATAAGTAAACACAACAGAGCTCCACTCTTTTCTCCAATGAGGTCTTGCTTGACACTACTGGCGTCTCAAACGGCAATGGCTTGGAGTCAGTGGAATACATACTACAGGGCACCTTATTTGAAGCTATCCTTAAAATAACTGATTTCTAACAGTTCGTTGTGCCACTGTGGTACCAACAGCTGCTCAAATTTCTGCATCATATGCAGAGTGATCTACCACAGCCGTGCGCCGAATACGGCGATCTTCCCTCTCAGTAGTGCCAAGTGGCCCCCTGGTCTTCTTGAGGCACTACCATCACTTGACCACTGCTTCCAACAATCATGCAAAGGGGATAAATTCCGGCCAAATCTTTCTGCATTATCGTGGAAAGAAAATACACCTTCTCATAGCCATATTACACGACCTTTTTCAAATTCGGCGAGTTGTTGATAATGGCTTCTTAAAGGCATTCTTGGCTAACGTCAACTCAATGCGCCAAATTTCAAATACACTCATGTCCATAAATTAAGGATAATGAAGTTCAGGCAAAGAAAGAGACAGAAGCAAAATAAATTTGACTTATTTGTAAAGTCTATTTATTAAACAAAAGGTAAAGAGCAAAAAAGATGCTACATGTTTGATATATTTAATAAAAATTGCGATTTTTACTTCCTGGAGCAAATTTCAAAAAAGAACATATTTACAAAAAAACAGTATAACATGGTTAGTATGATGGTTAATACGGAGTATGTGCCCGGACGATGCAATACAGGCCTTACAGCGTCTACGCATGCTGAGTATCAAATTATCAATCTGATCTTGGGGAATATTACACCACTCATCAGGCAATGCCCTCCGAAGTTCCGGTAGACAGTTGGGAGGGGTTTGACGGGCTGCAATTCGTCGGCCAAGCATATCCCACACATGCTCTAATGGATTCAAGTCCGGTGAATATGCTGGCCAATCCATACGGGTGATATCCTCCGATTGAAGGCATTCGTCTACAATGTTTGCATGGTGAGGACGGGCGTTGTCATCCATAAACAGAAATTCAGCCCCCATGGAGCCCCGAAACAAACGTACATGTTGTTCAAGAATGACATCCCGATCGATGTGGGCAGTCATCGTTACACTCTGAACATGCAGGTCAGTTCTGGAACCAAGAATAATTCCTCCCCAAACGAGCCATCCTGCACCACCGTAACGGTGTTGTTTAATGGTGTTCTCTTGGTGGTAACGGGTACCTGGCGTTCTCCATATGAAAGTCCGGCGAGAATCAGACTGAAAAACTAAACCTGGACTCGTTGGAAAACATCACACAAGACCATTGTTGCGGTGTTCACAATGCATGCTTTCTACTCCAGGTTAATCGCAGGCGACAGTGAGTTGCGGTAAGGGGAACATATCTGACAAGCCTACGAGCATATAGACCAATGTGCCCTAAGCGTCTGTACACGGTCTGCCTTGAAACTGTCATACCGGTAGCTGAAGAGAGCTGACGAGACATATCTGAGGCTGTGTTCCGTCTGTTTCTTTTGGCAGTAACTGCCAAATACCGGTCCTCATTCGGCGTTGTAACTCGGGGGAGACCTGTGCTGTAACATCTACTCACATTACCATCATCTTGGAATCGTTGCCAAAGCCTGGAGATGACACTCTGGGCGATTCCAAGTTCCTCGGGCGATTCCAGCTGGGTACGTCCACATTCCAGTCATCCGATAATTCTACCACGTAAAAAATCATCCAAATGCTTCCTTTGTGCCATAATTATGCGGTTATTGCTCTGAAATGCTTTTAAAGCGCTTGTGAACAATTTTACTTCTTTGCCACCATTCCTTATATACCCCTCTCTTATACTCTCGTCATTGTGACGTACTATCCGCGCCATCTGGTGGTTTCCTGTAATTTGCATATTCTTCTTCAAGATGTGTGTGATAATTCTACTGGGGAAATTTTTATTTTAGAGTTCAATTTCTGTGTGATTCTGAATTATCCTTAATTTATGGACATGTGTGTACAAATGACTATCAAGAATTGTATAGCATGCATTTAAAGCAACCACCCAGTTTAACAAGTTCTGAGTGGAACTACTAGCGTCACCCTTAAGCGCAAAACGCGAAATTTGAATCGATGTCATGTTTCAGATGTATAAACAAACCTACCAAATTTCATTTATCTAACACAAGTGTTTATTGGTGTTATGATTTTTTTCCTTCTCTGTATTTACTTTTTAATAGCTTACTTAAAAATCATTTAGTTTTAATGAAGGATATTTTTCCATTATTACAAATGAATCACTAAATTATCTCATAACCTATCGATAAGATTTGGTGAAGAAGATATACTATCTGAGGAGTCATCAACTTCAAATGAGGAAATTATAATGTCCTTAATCAATAACCCATCACAGAGAAAAAAAATGATACGTAAAAGTAAAACTTTTTAAGAAGGAGTGCATTGCATTGAATTTTTAGTTGTATTCTTGATAATCCTTCATGTATAGAAAATAAACATATTTTCTTAGAACTTTAATTTTCTAAATTGAAGAAGGACCAATAAGTAAATTAATTTTAGGTGGCATCTAATCGTTTATTCAATTGGTGATTTTTTTTTCTCTTCCGCCAGTTCTAAAGTGAAATTAATGTCATTTTAGATTCACTTATTCATTTAAGAGCAGAGATATTTTTCTTTCTTTTTATGTAAAGATATATAGTGCGCAAAAGTTGTTATTACATGTCAAGTGCTTTTTCAAAACTTTATATCATCCATTAAAATGTTTCTTTTTTCATTATTTACATATATTTAGAAAAACAAATATTGCATTTTAGATATACATCGATTCATTATTGTCTGTTATTCTTTATTATTTTCAGTTTATGAATAACACGCAAATTAATAAATTAGCATCCAGATGTTAAACAGCTTTAAGCCAATTATAAATAGTGCGTTTTTATAAATTCTTATCACTATGTAGCAAAAATAGGTAAAGTTACTGTGTAGGGGGTAGTAGGCCTCAATGCGGCGAGATGCCAGCATTAAAATTAATGTCGATAAAGCTCAAATGAGAGAAAAGTGGAACTTTAATCCAAAACACATAGATTTATTATCAACAAAATGATGTAATCAGTATCAACAAATTATCAATATATTTCAGAATTAAAGTATCTTAAGACAAAGAGGCACTTAATATGATAAGAGGCACTTTCATACGACTGGACGACAGGGATGATACGTCCGCTTGGTATGAGTAAAGTCGTAGAAGTGATAAGTTGTATAGTGGCGTAACGGAGAATATTAAAGCCCCCCTGCAAAGCCAGGTTTTGAGCCCAAGCCGGATCTTGCAAAAGGTACAAACTTAGCACCAGTCAGACTTTGGGCCCCTAGAGTCCTGCCCCCCCCCCAAATGCGGGGTTGTATGTTACGCCACTGAAGTTGTAGGGGGCACGACAAGCGAAAATAATGGAAGTGTACAAGGTACCAACCGTTATATACATTTCATTTTCATTCTTAAGAAAAAATGTATGATGGTAAAAAATAGAGTGGACATTAATAGCAAGTGATAAAACCATGAAGACGAAAAACAGCTGTAAATAAAACGACATTAAAAAATTTTGTTTTGTCAAAATAAATATTTTAAGCTTTAGAGAACAATACAGTTTACTTGTTAATAAGAACTATTTTGTTCAATAGTAGCATTTACTGGATTGTAAATTTAACTAACGACATAAAATCCATTATACGTCATATTCACATTTTTCATTTTTCCAATCATCTTGAAAATACTGTGTAATGGCTGTGGACAAAAACTCTAGAAAAGGAGTTATCTGTCTTATTCTTCAATACAATCCTGAAAATTTGTAACGGTGAACTGCACCACCCTGTTGCATTTCAACGGTTACAAATTTTCAGGACAGATTGAGTACACCTAGATGATGGGAAATCACATTAGAATGCATGGACAGAAAAGCGTTTCCTGGCGAGGTAGTGACGACACAAGAAAGATAGGACAAGAACAAGAAGAGAAAACATGTTTATTATCCTTAGAAAAGCAAAAGATTAAGAAAAAAGAACAGAAAAAGGACAGTAGGGAAACATGTTGGGTGACAGGGATGTACGTCGCTAGTATGCAGGATCCGCCAGACGGTTATAAGGGAAATCCCGATATGACTTGTAATAGCCTACATACTGGTACCAGGATTGTTCTGTACCACATTCGGAACAGTCTCCTCATTGTTTGGCGTTCTTACTCTTCGCTCACGTTCCTGTGTATCCACGGTGAAGGATCCTCTGTTGGACAATCTCTGGTGCAAACCTGCAAAGAAAGCATGGCTGGGAGTTTGCCTCCTGGGGCAAAGTTAAGAGTTCAACCTATGTGCTGCTCGTCCATTTCAATCAGAGGTCCTGTATGCCAGATGCATATCTACGAGTTCAGCGTTCGTGTAACGTTCCATCCTACTACCACTTCGACGGCAGGCCAAATGACGCTTCATAGCGAGCGTGGAAGCAAAAATCGCTTGTGCGCATGCACCGTCATCTGATGCTTCGGTTTACTTAGCGCCATCTATCGCGTATACAAATCAAAGACTTCCCTGCATTTTTACTGTACTAAGGATAATAAACATGTTTTTACCTCTTGTTCTACCTTTCTTGTGGTTTGTGTCGTCACTACCACCCAAGGAAAGCGTTTCCGTGACCAGTGGTGTAACGTACACCCCCGCACTGTGGGAGGGGCAAGGCTTCTAGGGGCCCCAAAGCCTGACTGACGCTATTAAGGTAGATTTTCTCAAAAGTCGCTTTGTATTTTTTAAAATCGAATTTTTAAGCGATTTTCTAGGTGGTGATCTAAAGTCATTCACTTATTAGATATCTTTGATCCAATAACAAAATCAAAAAACATTTTTTTTATTTGCTGTAATCCCCGTGACGAGAGAGATATACTTTTCTTTAGCGGGCTTTCTTTTTGAACCTAAATTACTGACAGATAAAACAAAAATCAGACTGAGAATCGGATAAAATGCTAGGAAGATATAAAATTCATCACTGTTATTATTACAGTATACCTTACATCAGCTGTAGGGAGGGGAAAAAAGATATGATTTGCTTTTCACGAAACAACAAATCGCCGTCTTTAGTCCCCCCCCCCTATGTATTTCTTTTTCAATGAGCGAAGTCGTAAATAACGTATATCTGTTATGCTTTTTTCAAGTAAAATAATATTACGATACTTGGAAAAGCATACAGAGCATTGAAAATGAAAATTTGGTCTAGATTTATGAGTATTCAATCAAATGAAGCATAACGAGAGAAGAAAGCATAATGGAATGTATCAGTTTTTTATTTCTTTCTTCATGGAATCCCTTTTGCATCATACAAAGAACTCTCCTTATAAAAAGTTGCAGTATTTATGCTAGAATATAATCAAACTTTAGATCAAGCTCATACCAGGATGCAGAAACCAAGAATAAGGTAAGTGATGCTTTTTTTCGTTCGTAAGAATTTCACATCGAAAATTATTTTACAGTGTTCGTCGTTTGCAGTGTTTTAGTGTGCGTTTTTATTTAAGTTACCAGGTTGTTAGATTTCCCATTTTAATGAGTATTATTAATACTCTCTAATGTTATACATTATTTACTTTGTTTACTCTGACTCCGGATGATTTTGTATTCAGTTATAAGTTTAATATTAAATATTTTTTCGTGATGTGTAAAGGTATATTATGCTATGGTTTGGCAATCTTTAGTATATATACATATATATACAATTGCTTGAAAAAATTGCATTCACCCATAAAAAATCATACATAAAATGTAAAATTTAATAGAAATATAATTTGTTTCTAACAATATTTCATGAATTTGCTTGCTTTTTTTGCAAGAATTCGTTAATTTTGAATTTCACTACATAAGATAACGGGAGTTTTGTGGCAATGTACACAAATTGTAGGCAGAAAAGTGTGCGTTCACTATTTGAAATATTCTTGATTTTTGAAATTTTTATCAACAGGCGTTATAGGTTAACCGAGTTTTTGCATTCCGTTATCAAGTAATATAGCTTAAGAAAGTTGTGACACAATAATTTTAACTTTTTTGTGAGATACGAAGCAATTCAAGGATATAAAAAATAAAAGGAAGGAAATTAGTATCAGTAGCGTAAAATCATTGTGAAAATATGGAAAGATGGGAAAATTCGCGTCGAGATATTGCCTGATCCGTTGAATGACAGTATTCACTTATTCCAGCGTGTTATTAATATCTTTAAATCTACAGGAGTTTACACATCCAAACCTCGTTCAGGTCGTCCATCTAAACTCACAATCAGAGAAAAACCGAGTATGATATCCTTGGTGGAAAAAAAATCCATTTTTAAATGCAACTCAAATAGAAACTGACATTCATGAGAAGTTAAAGAAAAACATTAGTGCGGATACTGCAAGAAAAATCTCGAAAAAGGACGGATACCGTAGTCGACTATCTTGCAGAAAGTCTTATATTTCAATGACCAATCGGCTGATACGGATAGCCTTTTGCAAAAAAACATATTCATAAGCCTCTGGAGTTCTGTGATATTCTCCGATGAGAGCAAATTTTGCATTTTTGGCATAAAAGGTCATAAATTCGGTATGGAGAAATCTTTGCGAAGCGCTTCAAAATGTGTATTTAGAACCAACGGTAAAGCACGGCGGCGGTGGTTGTTATGGTGTGGGGCGCATGGCGAGCAATGGTGTTGGAAAGTTGGAATATATCGAATAAATTATTGTTAACAAATAGGATTATGTCGACGTCTTAAAATCAATTTAAAGGAAAATACCACCAAACTCGGCCTAGGATTGTCGTTTCGTTTCCTACACGACAACGATCCTAAGCATACCACTGAGATTGTGAAGCGTTGGCTCCTGTATAATGTCCCAAATCAACTGCACTCGCCTCCTCAGTCAGCTGGTCTGAAACCAAAAGAACACCTATGGAATTTTCTGGAGCATAGGGGGAGGGGGATTCGTCAACACAATATATCTAGCAAGAATACGTTGAAGAGTGTTCTTGAGAGAAGATAAGCCCTGAAGAAACCACTAGACTTGTTAATTCAATACGACTTCAGGATGTTTTTAAAAGACGGGTTATCCAACCAGCTATTAAATAGCTTATTATCCTTTTTTAAATAATTTTTACAGTTATCGCTTTAATTAATTTTTGTTGTTATCGCTACAAGCCTGTCTTTACTTTAAAAGCTATGAAAGCAGACCGAGTATACTTTTGTTGTTCTCAATACTTAGAGAAAGAATGAGGTAAATAAATTATAATTTTAAAAAAATTTCAAATTCCGGTTTTAAAAATTTTTTTCTTTGTTTATGTAAGCAGTAGTAGGTGAACGCAGACTTTCTCTGGTAAGTATATATATATATATGCATAAGATCCGGCTTGGGGCCCAAGACCTGACCTTGCGGAGGGGGCAGTTATTTTCCGTTACGCCTCTATCCGTGACCATGCATTCCTATATGATTTCCCATCGTCTATGTGTCCTGAAATTTTGTAACCATTTAACTGATACGCCTACAGGAGTACACTCTGGCAATAATATTAGTTCTTATGACTTGTTGCCACTTATTGAATAATTGTGGATGGTAGATTCCAGAAATGATGATTTCCAGAAATTATTTTTTATATCTAACATTTCTGATGTTTGAAAATACATGAAAGTTTGTAATATTTCATATGAAGAATTATTTTTTCATGTGAAGCCACGGTACATGTAAGAGCAATATTCTAGGATAGATTTGAGATACTTTATCCGGCTATATTTCTATAAATAAATTTTTTTGAAGATTCAGAAAATGTACATATTTAGTCAAAATTTTCAAGAAGTACAGAACAAAATACTTCAAATATAAGATGAAAATATTTAATTACCAAACATACACATATGTTAGTAATTAGTGTGTATACGTAATAACATGTAGTTAGTGTATGTATTGTGCATTGAGAGGAAAATAGTTCATAAGTACAGGTTGTAATTTCCATGCTTCATTCGTTTGTACATCCTTGCAATTTTCATGATTTTTTTGTAACATTTGGTAAAATGTAAATACTAAATGTTTTAATATTATAAATGAGGTGGTAAATCTTCGTTAGAAATGATATTCTCGAGTGCATTTTGCTATAGACTTAAATATAACAACCAGTTATATTACGAACTTAGCGAGACAGGAACTGCAGAAACACGATTTAGTCAAGGTTAACGAAAAAGATCGATAGCTGCCCTTTTTAGCGAGCAGCATATGTACACTGAGTAGCCAAACTATTCTGATCATTTGGCACTTTTACGGACATCAGTTATAACTTATGTATTTGCCCTTAGAGAGCGAGATAGCTATTAATAGGGAAGGCAGGAGTAGCGAAGCATCAATTTCACTGTGATGCTTGTAATGAAATAGGGAGAAACATTATTTAGCTGTGTTTGAATTCGGGATGAATGTAAATTTTCTTGAAGCGTCGGAACCAGCATCAGCAAAACGGCTGCACCTGCGAAGCGTCCGAGAACAGCGATTATTAATGTTTGCAGAGAGTGGATTACCAAGCAGAAAATCGGCTCCCATTGTTAAGTTTGTGGTCGAGACAGGCTGCTGAAAGCTCGCTCGTAAAGGAAGAATTGTGAAAATTGTTCATTCCAACAGAAGAGCAACTGTACTTCAAATTTTGGGGAGTTTTAATCAAGGAGCAACTGTGCAAATGTCTCTGAGCGAACTGTTCGCTGCACATTATACTGTATAGGCCATGGTAGTGGACTACCTATTCACGAAAGTTTCATCCATTGGCCTTGAACAAGAAGAGACGTCTCCAGCTCTTAAAGGAGCCCGATGATTGGATTGTAGATTACTGGAAAAGGGTGATGTGGCTCGATGAATCGTGTTTTCAGTTACATCATGCAGATAATAGGTTGCTAAAATGGAGAAAACAGAATGAAAACAGGAACACCACCTGCATTTCCTCAACTCTTCAAGTTGGTGAAGAAAATATTACAGTTTAGGTAATGTTTTTTGACATTAACTGGTTCCTTTACTTCGTGTAGAAGAACGCCTGAATGTCCAAGGGTATTTAAGTGCAATTGAAGATTAAGTACAACCTTTTATATTTATAAAGTACCCTGCCAGATATAAATATTTTCAACAGCACAATTCTCCCTGTTATTCATCCAGCATTGTCCCCAAATGGTTCAAAGAGCAAGACAGAAAGTACAGCTAGCATGCGCAATCTGCAGATCGGTCACAATACAATTGATAATTCGTTGGATGAGATCACAAAAATAGCATCTGGTACCATCCAATCTGAAGGCATTGGTAAGTGCAATTCATCGGATAAGGTTTCAAATTCCTCAAGCCATCCACCAACATATTATAGAGTTTATTCTAAAAGAATTCATGCAATATCAAGGGCAAAACGTCGTCAGACCCCTTGAATACAGTATTTGACCACATTTCGTGACCACGTCATCATAATTTGGCACTCAGTGTATACATGA
Source organism: Trichonephila clavata (assembly GCA_019973975.1). Taxonomy (NCBI): domain Eukaryota; kingdom Metazoa; phylum Arthropoda; class Arachnida; order Araneae; family Nephilidae; genus Trichonephila; species Trichonephila clavata. The sequence goes on from BMAO01023713.1 coordinate 14,775, forward strand.
ATACTAAAAATAAAATTAGTTTTATTTTTGTCTTTCCTGTACTTATCACAACCTATTTCTAAAAACACATTTTCTATATCTATTTGTTAACATGAGTTTAGTTTTCCAAAATTGCTGACCCAGAATATAGTGAATCACATTGACAAGGAAGTACGAATACGCTGATCTGCAGCGGAAAACCAGACATCTGGGTACACAGTTACCTAGATACAAGGAGGGATGACGGCAGTATTTTGGTATGTGCAATGTTTTCATGGGGTACATTAGGAACTATCATCCCCATTTTACAATTCCTAGCATCCTTTACATTCCTAGCATCCCCATTTTACTTTCCTAGCATGCGCTATGAAAACATGATTGTTGACAAGGTGCACCATTTCATGGCAACAGCGTTCTCGGTGAGTGATGGCGCTTACCAGGACGATAATGCATTGTCATATTGACTGAAACGTCAGGGAGTGACTTGAGAAACATTATGATGAATTCCATGCCTCCTTCAAGAGTTTTGGCCTCCGAAGCCTCCTCACATAAGTCTAAGCAAACATTTGTGGTCCCACTTGGAAACCAAATTCTCGCTACCAAGCTTAAATTTCACAAATAGCGGAGATAGAAGGACATTTAGGTGAGTTCCTGTTAACAGATGCCTCAAACTACCTACAGCATCCTGTCGGGTCAATGATTTACAAAGTGCGTCTATACACATATAAGGGAAGAGTATTCGACACTTGTTAAAATCGGTTGATTATAATTTCATTTTTTTTTTAAGAAAGGAACGATTTTTAATTAATGGTAAAAATACCACTTACTGAAATCAAGGAGAATAAAAATAAGGAAAAAACGTTTTTAGGTCTCGTATGTGTAAAAAATATGCCTCTTCCATGGTTTCTAAAATGGTAAAGAAGAGGTTCGTATTTGGTACCTGACTTTAATCAATTAGATCGCTTATTTCTTTAGAGGCATTCGCTGTTGCCATTATTGGATCCACTTAATTCTAAAAGTAATAAATTATTGGTACATTTAATTAAATTCCAGTACATGCTATATTGCTTGGTTGAATGATAATTGTGTTTCGTATTTTCGACCTGTTTCTAGTTTAGATTTTCTTTCAACATTAATAAATATTTCAAGAAGTATATTTACTAAGATAAAATAATAATAAAGATTTGAATGAGAAGAAATGTTATGGTACTTATTAGAAATATGTAAAATAAAGTAAATTCATGAGTTTAACCTCATCAATAGTGAAAGAAATCGCATACATGATGTTTTTACTAAATTTTAAAAAATTGAACAAAATTAATTATTTACAGTAATGTTTTTATTATGCATATATATTAAAAAAATCCCTAATTCTGATTCCGAAGTAAACTGGGTTTCATTTCAGATGAAAAATATACTGTAAAATATACAATGTATTTTTTCTGTATTTTATTTTTAACAGTTTTGTATATTTTGTTAATTATGTAATCTTCAAAATATATCTAATTTTTGGTATTTTATATATTATTTAATAATTAATATTAAATATATTTGTTGTTAAATGAATATATTTATTAAATACTTCTTAATTTAAACACTTAAAAATAAATTTTAAGTAAAATGTATTTTCTTTATGGATTATTATTTTCTTTATTTTTAATAAGCAACTATCTACTGAGTAATCAACATACTTTTTCAACATAAATAAAATAACTTCTATAAAACTTCAGCGACATGAAAGTTTTGTGACTCTTTTTTGAAGTTTGAAACAGTGTTTGATGTGTAAAACTATATTATATGAAAAGCTTATACATGTCGCGTGCAAATAAAAACTCGTCTTTGAAATTGCATTAAGAAGCAAACATTTAACACATCAAATTTAACCACTATTTTGAAAGCGTGTAGTTTATCCATTGCTTTTTTTTTTTAAGTTTCAGTTATTTACAGAAGGTTGTTCGCACTTTATGGAAACGATTTTGTAAATTAATTTCTCGTCTGCATTTTGACAAAATATTCTGGTAACTTCAGAACAATTGTCTGCTAATGTTTTCTTTTAATTGGAATGTAAAACAAATCATTTATTTTGAAAATGGCTCCCAAAATTGATAGATGATGTAAGGATTACGTAACTGAGCTAGCTTTCTGTGGCGAAATATTCGTATCAACAAATTATAAAGCGTTATAAAAATCTCGGTTATTGCATTTCAATCAAAAGTATTTATAATATGTTAAATTTTAAAGGGGAAAAAACGTCACTAAAAGTAAAAATAAAAGCCTGACCATACGAAACCTCATCCTAAGATGCGTGTGTGTGCTTTTTGAGATGATTAAGCATACAATATTGAAGGAATGAACCCAAAGAAATTTATAAATATTATTGTAAAATTTATGTTAGTTGAAATATAAGGAAATACATGATAAAATCACTGACCAAAGAATGCTTTACAAACTAAAAATGAAAGAGAAATTATTTCTTCTTTAAAATGTCTCCATTTTAAAGAAATGTCATGTCAAATCTATCGCATTAAGAAAAAAAATTTATAAACTAATGTTAGAATATTGTGATTATTTTTCAAAAAAACCCGTAATTTTCACTAAAATTGTGTTTGGTATTCAGCAAAAACTATAAATCTTATTGAAATGCCTTCTCCAAAATTATGCTTTTTGAATAATGCTGAGTACAAAAGCATAATTAATTAATGAATTATGCTTTCTATAGGGTCATTCAACTAATTGTATACAGTAGAAAACTATGTATTTGAAACAATTTTTTTCTCTCTTGATAAAATTCAATGCAAAACATTTTTAAAAAAAGAATTAAAATCTGAAACTATTGTGAGGATCCGACATATCATTCATAGTCCCTTTAAAAAAACTGTGTTCAATCAACAAAAATCGATCATAATGTGCGTTGCAACTATAATTTCTATTTTCATGTGGTTTGATTCTTTCACTAAAAAATTAACTTCTGATTAATTTCGAATTAATTCAGAGTAATAAATATTTAAACTCTGAAAATAGTTAAAGGATTAATAAAAATGAATTCTCGTTTTCCTAAGAATGTTTTGCAAAAATAATGTTTCGGGCAAAATTCATGAATTAAATTAATAATATGACGAGAAATTCAACTCTTGAGACTTATAATTAATTCCGATAAAGTTTTAAAACTGCGAAGAAATCGTAAGTTATTGCTAAATGGAAATCACTCTTTTACTAAAAAATATATGAAAAATTTTATCGAGATTCTTTATTTTAAAAAAATAAATAAACACACAATATGTTATAGCCAGATACAAAAAAAGCACTTCACTGAATTCTTTCTATTCACTAGTTTCACATATTTTTTATTTGTAAGATCCCCACTTGATAAATTTTCTATAATATCTTTTGAATTCTGTTGCTCTTTAAATCATTATCAATTTTTAATCCGAAAGTATTAAAGCTTATATAATTTGGAAAGACTCGGGACAGTCAGATAAAAACGCGCGTGTTCGTATTATACAAACAACATTATTTTGAAATCAAGTTACTTAAATTCAATATGAAAAAAAAACTCTTTTTTTATTACAAATGTAATAATTTTTTGTGAACAAGAAAGCAGAAAACTCTTGTGGCAAATAACTTGGCTGTACAATACTAGTTATCAAAAAACATTTTACCTTTTTCAAAATAACTGGAAATTGTTTTAACTAACTGCATTAAAAAACTGCGGATTTCTTCTATAAAAAGCTTTGTAAAAATAGAGAGCAGACACTTAAACAAGATTTGTCAATTATTTTGTACTATCCTTTTATATGCTCTTTTTAAATAAAACTCTAAATGTCGCCAGTAAAAAAAACCATGGCATTACATTTCAAATGTTCTGTTAACTTCCTTTTTAAGGAGCTAACAGAATCAGCTTACAAGGCTGTTTGGGAAAAGAACATAAATAAAAAATTTTCAAATCAATTATTTTTTTACTTGCTCTTTTGATTTAATTTTCTTTGACATAGTTGACAAATATTGGATAAGAAATCGTTTAGGATTAAATTTCTTGTTTCTTCCCATAGTTCTTTATTTTTTAATTACTACATTATTTTAATTGTTGAAACATGAAGTCTGCTTAAATGGGACGTGTCTCAAAACACTAAGAAGGAATTTTTCAAAACTGATTCAAGTCTATAAGGAAAGGTAACAATATACTTCATTCAAAGTCAATAATAAGAAATCACGCTCCAATGTTTATTCGATTTCAGTTACTATTACATTAGAAGCTCTGTGGAGGATATTAGCAACTGACTTCAAAATTTTGAGTCACACGAGTGAACATTAATACCTCATGCTTGCGTGCTCATGCTACCGTATGCTTGTGTGCATGATAATCAAGTAATCATGATTATGAACTTCCAAAAGTGGAACGTTCATTCCATACCGAGGTTTGAGTCTCGATTCCAACAAATCGTTAGCATGCGAAATAATACGTAACTGTGTAACATTAATTTAACATTAACTAAAAACGCTTAAGTGGGGTATTATGAAGTTTTGAGCATCAGGTGTCACCGTCATTCGTGGCTCAAAATTGCAAAGTCGGTAATAAAGAGCCCAATACAATGTTAATTCAAAATAACTATAATCTAAACACCTCTTATTTCAGCTTTTATATTATAAAAAAAAGTGCGAAAAAACAGTTATAAGTTGCTTCTCATATCTCAAAATCTTAATAAATCTTTCGTTTTTCTCATTTGAAGTGTAAAAATTATTTCTTCCAAAAGAGTCAAAAAGAAAGCCCAAGTTTCTCTTCCAAAAGGTTTCTTCCAAAAATTATTTTTCTTCCATTTTTTTCCAAATTTTAATGATGTAATTCACTAATTATTGTAAAATTCTACTTAATGTATGTTTCTGAACATTAAAGTTGATTTATTTTTTTTTTAATTTTGGGTTTATTCATGTAGAATATGGATTCCATTATAAGAATTGTGAAATCACTTGCTGCATTTTTGATTGTAGAAGTATTTTTTAAAAAATGAATATTTCACAAGAAAACAAACCTTATTCACATATTAAAGCAAATTTTATGCCCAAAATTGATTTCAAGTTGCCAGTTTTTACCAGCTTTCTAAAGGTACATACTAAGAAATATTCTACGTATGTTTAAATTTCAGAAAATATCTGATCTTCTATTTATTTAGACATATTATATAAGATAAACAATAAAGAGTTTTAGAAAATGTCAAATGTCACCTTTAAAAACTATTTTTGTTAAATTGTTCTATTCAAGTAAGAATTAATTAAATAAAACATAATAAAATAGTTTTCTATGCGATACTTTGTACCTGCATTCCCAAACACCTTTAAATATATTTCACGAATTACTTTTAATCAAAATGCTCTTATTCACTTTAATTGTTATCAGAAGTTATCTTTGATACGAGATTCTAATATTTTTTTGACCCTAATCTGACAATTATCTATGCATACAAGTGTAGAAAGAGAGCTAGAGAAAGATAGTTTGTTTTCATCCTTAATTAATTCTTTATATTTGATAAAATAAAGTATGGGAGAAGGAACTCATTCTTTAATTTATTTTTTACATATTTATTGAAAATTTTGTTAAATTTGCCTTCAATTGTTTAACGAGATTAAAACAAAAAAGAAGTTAATCCCTCTTTTACCAATCTAAACGCTAAAACTCTCAATTCTAAAGAGATAGCATGATTTAGCATAAACATTGTGTTCTGCTTTAAGTACTTACTTCAGTAAAAAGTTCGGTGGAGATTATTGTCTAGAATACAAACAACATATTTGACGTGTTAATTGAGAACAAGTGCAAGCTCCCCTTTTTTTTATTGTGTTGTGCAAAAGCATTTTTCCAAGACAAATACTTTGTATTAAATTTAAATGTAGGAAGCTAAAAGAATGTTATAACAACCAACATTTAAAGATATAGGTTTTAATTGTATATTCTTAAAGGTCAAAGAAAAAGAAAAAATACGATGTAAATAAGGTAGCTTATTATTCAAAACATCCGTTACATTATTCTAATGTTGACGACGTATGAGTTAATTAATTTGGAAACAAAAGAATTTGTTAGTCAAATTTATTCCAATGAAAGTTCTTTCGATGAATAAATTCAAAATTCAAAGAACAAATAGAATCAAAGGAATTGTTACATAGTAATATAACTATGGGCTACAAAACAGGGGGAAAAAAGAAATATATATCTAGTTTCTTTTAATTCTCTATTCATGGGAAAATATATTTTGAAACAATTTGTTATGTTTAATATCGTTCTCTTAGTTCAAATAAAAAATAGTTTAGTTTTATATAATTAAATAATTAATATTAAAATGTGATTACTAATTTCCAACTTAATATTTTTCAAAAGAAAGATTTTTGCCAAATAATTTGTAAGTGGATGAAACGCAATTTGAAATAACTATAATACAAATTAGAAGTCATGCATTAAAAGTAATATTAAATTCTTCTTATATACACATCGATACAAAAAAAACGAGGAAAAGCTTAACATAAATATATATTTTAATGCACTTGGTCTTTTATAAGTAATAAAGAAATATCTAAATTTTTAACATATAGATGCTGTCTCGAAACTCTATGTCAAACGGGCACAGGGGTGAAAGGAGGAGTAATATCAGTTCAGGAGGAAATATAAAAAGAGAGTTTCATATCACTTAGTTAAGTGATAACTAGCATATTTTTGAAAATGTAGAAAATTGACAGTCTCCATCACATTATTAGGAACGGTGATGTCAAATTTCATAATTTTACTGTGATTTTTTCACCAACTTGAACTTACATTTCTTAACGTGCTGTCAGTAATAGTAGCCACAATCGAGCAAAAAAAGGTTGCTGGTCTCGTTAAAATTAACGTATTTAAGTCGGGGTCTTATAAAATGATATCACCTAACTCTGACTCTCCATTAAAAGAAAAACGTACGATACACTTCTTGACAAATTATTTTAAATAATGACTCATTTCATTATGATTCCAATATTGTACAGCACACGCTTGCTACTATTTTATGCATAATAATTATTACCAATTTTTTTTTTGTACAAAAGGACCGCTTCAAAGAACTCAACCCTGAGTGTGTAACTCAAACTAAATAATAAATTTTAAAATAAAACAAGACATTTTTTGTAATACTGTAATGAATTAAATTTTGAAAGTGTTTGCCATAGAACTTCTTTTTAAGTCCATCAAAAATGTAAACGAGCTGCCTCGAAAGGATTTCTGAAGTAGTTGTGACGGATCTACACGCGGCTCTATTAACCCCTAGGGGATTTTTCTGGGGAAACAATATTATCAACCACCTTTCACCGAGTGAGGAAAGCGTGATTATGCAAATTAAGTATATTATATAAATTCAGTATTCGCGAGTTTTAGAAATTAGTTGGCGAGTTAGTTGGTTAGTTGGAGAGTGAAGGATCGTGAAATGATTAAGTGCATTTGGAGTTTATCAATTGAAGATTACTGAGAGTGGATCAATCGACGGTGATTAAAGCCGGATAAGGATCGCCTTCAAGGACTCAGGCGTAGGACTTGACTTCATAAAAGCACAGGTATCGCGTGATCCTTATTTAAATAGAAGTTTAGCTTATTAGTGCGCGACTTAGTTTACATTGAGCTTGTTTAAGCTATCGTGGAATCAGTTGAGGGTCCGTATTAATATCCTCAGGCTATTGAGTCTCAACTCCGAGCTCTGCTATCTGATCTGTTATCTTAATTATATTGCTATTGTGTCTGCTTTATATTTTGGTGACAATAAAATAATTAGAGTGAATCATGTCTACTGATTATTCAGTTTTTCCCACACACCTAGCCGGGTCCGAGGGTAGACAAGGGGTTTCAGAGGGAAGCAGGAACTGACAGGCATTACATAGTGGAAGAAATAAATCTAACAAGACTCACTAAATGACCACTTTTAAAGAGTACATTCGTGTTGAAGGAAGACACTTCGAACATTAAATTTTTTAAAGTACAACAAAAATTGTTTTCCGTTTTATTTTTAAATGTACTGCATAATTTGAGTTGAATTGCACTTGAATTTTTGAAATTAAGTCATTTAGAAAAAAAATATTATTAATTGTTATGGATAGAAATGTCTTTTTTCCCTCGATGCGCTGCATATAGGTAACTAAGCCTTTACATGCACGGCATGTCCCTAAATGTGCGAGCTATTCCATGGAGGCACCATTTAATGCAGGCTCTCGCTACCAAGTTTTGCAAGCTCTCTTCGGATGCTAAATGTCACCGTGATTTAATTTTGCCGAGAGTACCAAATTGATACTCAAAAAATCTTTTACATGTCACATAATCATGTGACGTATGACTACGATTTTCGCATCCAGAAAATCTATCAACTCCAGCTGGGATCGAACCTGCAACATTAGGCTATGAAGTGGCCGCGCTACCTCTAAGCCTTCGAGCCGACTATGGATAAAAAGTAGCAATTTTTGTACCATTTTGGGATTCGAACTGTTCCATTTAGAACTAAGTGGGTCATCTTTTGAAATAACTTGCTTAAGGTAGTATGTAATATTTTCCTTTTTATGAAGAGTCAAAGTTAGGTGACATTTTCTCAACCCGAATCAAATTGGGCTGATTTAAACTAAACCAGCGAAGTCTTTTGCTCGATTTGTGACTGTGATTGATAGCACATTTAGCTAGATCACGTCAGTGAAATAATTACTGTTAAATTGGGAAGTTTGTATTCACAATACTTAACATTGAGATGGAGGGTGTAAACAGAAGTAATATGAGAATTAACATGTTTTGCAAATAAAAAAATGGCTATAATAGTTATGAATAGAAAAGAACAAGTGTTGTACCTGTAAGCGGCCATCTCTTGAGTAACTTGCCTGGATTAGCTTGCAATATACTTTTTTAATAGAAAATCCAAGTTAGGTGACATCATTTTTTCAAACCTCGACTTAAAAGAACAACGTTTATTTTAACTAAACCAACGAAGCATTTTTCTCGCTATGTAAGATAACGTTCATGAAAATATCACTGTAAAATTGGAAAATTTGTTAATTGTTCGCATTTTCAAAAATATGCTAGCCATTACTTAACCAAGTGGTAGGATTTTTTTTAATTTGGCTATAAATTATATGAACATACCCTCACCCTTTCACTTTGAGTTTCGGGACACCCTCTAAAGATAGATTGATAGATGGATAGATAGATTTCATAAAATATGAACGACATTTCATTTTATTTTAAAATCTTCCTAAATCGATAGATGTTTTTAATTATGGAATAATAAATATTTTCTACAACTGTGTGCATCATATCGCTGTTAAAAACATCAAAAATATTAATATTTAACCATATTTAACTATTTACAATTGCTAGATTTTTACCAATGTAAGAAAAATTATTTAATGGTGTTATACTATGTTGTAGAAATGTCTGGAGAGAAGCATATACTTTTTAGAGATTTTAAATTGGTGATATCATAAAAATAGATAACATGTAAAAATATTTCCTTTGCAAATAATATTAATAGAAATTAGTAACTTCTAATTAATTAGTAATTAAAAACTTCTATAATTATTAAAAGAAACTAAGTTGATTTATTAATATGTCACGCAAAATTTTAAATTTGATAATTTGTTACGTATTTCTATAATTAATTAAATAACTATAGTAAAATTAGTGTGTCAACTTAATTTTTAAGTATTAATTCAACAATCTAATTTATCATTTTAATGTGTGGTATCGGCGGAATTAAATTAAAATATTTCATTATTTCCAAAATAAAGTATTTTCTTTGGGAAACTCGTTTATATTCGCTTCGAAAACTGCTTTCTGAGTTTAAAAACTTTCGAATTCAATTTAACTATTACTTATAAAACTAGATTTTTTTTAAATTGGATATCAATACCATTTAGTTTTATCTAAGAGTTTAATCTTTTCTCTAACACCATTAAAATTCATTTTGTGAGGACATTAGTTACTTCATCTGTTAGTCGTTAATTGAAAACAAACTTGATGTTTACTTTACTAAAAAACAAAGTATTTTATTGAAAGCACGATTTTATATTTGAAGTAAATAGTGTTTTCGACTTTGCAATTTTGAATTTTTAAGTCTCACCAAAGTGTTGATTTTTTATATAATTATTATTATTAATTTAGCTTTTCCATTTCTTTGTTTTTGAATACTCCTCGCGATTATTCTTTTTATTCTCTCAATTTGGATCTTCTATTATTTTCTTCTAAATTAATAATAATATTCTTCAGTTTGTTTTGTTTTTGTTTTAAGCTTTAAAAGAAGGAAACATATTTTTCATATGAAACGCACTTCTGTATATTTTTAGAGTAAACTTTTAAAAATAATTTTTTTTTCCAAAACTGCTATACATTTACCTATTTTAAAAAAAAAACAATATCTCGAATTTAAAATCTGACATTTGTGAATGAAACTTTCATGAAAAATGAAATGTAGTTATTGTTTTTGGTGAGTTTTGTATTATATTATTTTGAACTAAATATTCATCATTTAAAATTACCTTATTAATCACTCAAAACCCCATTAAAAACAATGATTTGTCAGCTAATATTAGACTAATTTCTTTCAACGAGTATTTAAATAACTGGATTGCATTTAGAAGAAAATTAATGATCAAATGAGTCGAATATGAAAATATATTTTACCTAAATATTTGTAACATGGGCTAAATACAAAATGAAATATTAAATGAAAGAAATTGAAATGAAAATAATGTCATTTTATAATATGTTACAATCAAAAATAATCCCAAATTTATTTGTTTCGTTAAATATTTTTATAGATCAACCACACACAATGGCAAAAACCGATGCTACTCTTCCACTGTAAAAGAATTTGCTTCATCATAGGAGGAAAGAAAAAACACTCTAAACGTGGAATTTTAATTTTCGTTTTATTAATTTTTTAACAGAGGCAAATTACATTTTAATAATGTTAAGAATTGCATTTAATAATGTAACGTAGTAGCTGATTAAAACAATATGTGTACCAAGATTAGATTATAGAAGAAACGGATGGCACGTGATAAATAGGCGGAGCTCAAATTCTTTTCGTTGTAATCGATGTATATATTAATCGATAGTAAACCACAAATTGAAACTTTAAAATTCATGTTCGAATCTTTTAATAACTCATAATTTCATAAATCCATAGCAAATACTTCCCCATCTCGGCAGCTTTCCGGTAATGCAATAGATTTAAAGTAATGAAAGCTCTTAAATCTTTTTAAATAACTTTAAGTCATACATAAAAAATCATACACTCATCATGTTTACTATTTCTTTTACTCCATTTTTGTGCAGTCAAAATAAAAAAGTTTCCATCTCTTAAGAATCCATTAAAATAGTTTTCCTGTAATTGCTTTTCTCTGATGTTTTTAAGTCCCTTGATGTTATATTTTACTTCATACTTAATAGGAGAACACCATTATCAAAATAAAAGCTCCTTTCTGTTAACGTTACCTTCTTAATGTATCATAATGGTTTAAAAATCTGAATGCTTAAGAAAGACTACAAAATATATACATTCATAAAAAACAAAGCTAACTTATTCGATTATTCTTTTTCCGAATATTACAGATTAAAGCTGAATTATTTATGTTATTCTTTTAGTTGTAATTTTGAGTAATAAGCCAAAAAATGTATAAAATAAATAAAAGCATTTTAATAAACATTATTTAATTTTTGAAAGATATCTCACAAGCAGATTAGAATAATTTATTTAATACACAACGTATAATCACAATGAGAATAAAATGAATACTTAAAAAAATTGTTTCTGACGTTTTCCAAAAGGCATATTTTTCTAAATAATCTCTATAATTTAAATCTTTCTTGAGTACATTTAACTAATTGCTTTACACATTTATTTGAAAAACACAAAATGCTGTGAATAATAATTTGTATATGTTTAATTCTATTATATGTATTTATAATAACTGAGAAAGACACTTTTTCTTAAAAATTATTCCTAAGATTTCAACTGAATTATTCCTATAAGCTAAGTTATATTTAAAGATTTCAAAATAAATTAATGTCAATGTAGTCTAAATCTGGAAAAAGTTTCCTCATATCTAAGATAATAAATATCAAAATCTAAAACTTCCTCCAGCATTTTTTATAAGTATTTGCATTGTAATTTATAATACAGTCTTTTATTCATTTTTTTTTTTGTTATTCATCATAAGTATAAAATTAAATCAAATAAATCCTATGAAACAATATTTCTTTATTAAAGGACTTGAATTTCGTTTAGTTAGGAAAGATTTTTATTTATTATGCTAATTCAATCAGCTGTGATATCAAATCGAGTTTAGGCTTCAAAGATAATTTAGAGAAATAAATTTTTTTTAAGAATTACTTTTGCAAAAAAAATTTAAAATTTTTATAATTTATAAAATTTGATATTTTAAATTACATTTAAAGTAAAAATATTGACATACGAATGGTTACTCAAACCTTAAAAGGGTTTCAATTACGTAGACTTAATTTTTAAGAAATGCGCATATTCTCAATCATTCCTCGTTTTTCAAACGGAATGTTGTGGTGTGTGTGTGTGTGTGTGTGTGTGTGTGTGTGTGTGTGTGTGTGTGTGTGTGTGTGTGTGTGTGTGTGTGTGTGTGTGTGTGTGTGTGTGTGTGTGTGTGTGTGTGTGTGTGTGTGTGTGTGTGTGTGTGTGTGTGTGTGTGTGTGTGTGTGTGTGTGTGTGTGTGTGTGTGTGTGTGTGTGTGTGTGTGTGTGTGTGTGTGTGTGTGTGTGTGTGTGTGTGTGTGTGTCTTGTTTTTCGAGTGAAGATCAAGCCATTTTCATTTAAACGTCTTTATTCTATGAGAACATTTTGTAATCTGTTTGTAAGAAAGAGAGAGACGGACACGTGTTAACCATATGAATCCGCGTCCCCCTCAGAAGTCAGATGTCTTCAAGTACGCTTCTGATTCAAGAGGTATATTTGAGAATTTAAGCGTGACATATAGGTAATAAAAATTAATGGTCGAAGCCTGCGAACTTCTGTTAAGCCATGTGTTCTATATTCCCGAACTGGGTAATAAATTTAATACTTGAAAATGTAACGGGAAGATAAAAGTTAGAAGTGGACTAGCGATTTAATTTTAGATTAATTTAATTATCCTTACATTTATATATATATATATATATATATATATATAGCAGTTTTTATTCTCATAACTGATTCTTTAGATTTAAATCAAAAGTTCACTCGTTATAGTTACTGAAATTCGCTAACTAAAAATCATAAATGAACGTAGACTAAAATTACTCTATTACTCTAATCATTAATAAGTATTACACTTGAACCAGAATATAATAATGCAGTTAAAATAATTTGTTTCGCAAAAAAAAAAAAATTAACATGTGTAATAATTTTGATGCTTAACTTGAAATTTGTTCCCGAGGCACATAACTTTATACTTATGTTATGAATTTTTTTACATTGCTTTAATATTGCAGCATAATAAATAAAACCTAATGTATTATTTACATTGAAAAAAAAATTTGACTGAATTTGTTTGAGTTATAAGTATGGTCCTACTGCGTAACTGAAACACTAAATAGATTAAAATTATACAAGCTAATATTAAGAAACTCAAATGCATTAGAATCCAAGGAACTTGATAATATATTTCATTTTAAGTTGAAAAAAATGTTTCAAATACATGTATATATAGAGATAGAGAAAGAGAGAGATTATAGTTGTTTTTTAAATGTAAAAATATTTATTCAATACATAGTTATGATTCTGAAAATTTATTTAATTCTATAGATATCAATAATACAACTAAAGGTTATTTTAGAAAATTACAGTAATTATGAGCTCAATAATGTTATAAACTTCTACAGATTTAAAATTTTTATGGAATTAGTTTTAAAAGAAAACTATATTAATTGTAATGGTTAATCTATATAAACAAATAAAAGGACCTGCCAACAATAGTTTGGTTAATCTGTACTTACATTATCAAAAAATTAAAATCAGTGGCAAAACACCCATGAGGGCCAAAGTCTACTGTTCTCATCTCAACTTTCCTGACCTTGGATACTGAGGTCTGACGCGAAACCTCCAGTGTTTAGTTCCAAAGCAAACTTGGTACTCTTTTATCGGCCCACTGAAGGGATGAAAGGCTGAGTCAACCTTGTCTACCCCTGATCTGCAGCGTGGAAGCGCGATATGTTCCCACTCAGCCACTGGGCTTCATTTACTTTACTACGAAAATAATTATATTATTAATAATGTCTTTTATATTTAGGTACACAGATGGTTTAGTTGTTTTAGGTAAAAATAATATTAAAATTTTCTTCCATTATTAATTTTTATCCTAAATATTTAAATGTTATCAAAACTAACAATAGTCTTTTCGAAACAGATTTCCTTGATATAACTTTGTATATTATGGACAGCACATTATATAGTAATATTTTTGATAAAATATATACCTTTTTTAATATTATTGAGATTCATTTTTGGAATTCAAATATTTCACTTTCTCTTTGAATATTATTATGAATTATTTATATCCTATCAGCGTATATATAAAACAAATATAACATTAAATCTTAATAGGTTTATTAATTATTGCTTAGATCATGACAACCATGTTAATTTCCTTTATAATTACATTTCTTATAAGTTCAAAATTCACGATAAATTTTTTTTTAAAGTTATTTTAATTAACTCCACATTCTTTTTTTAATTTTCACATTTTTCTATTGCGTTTTTATTTTTGTCTGGGTTTATTCTTTCAACTCAATTGTTTTTACTTTTCTTCATATAGTCACAACATGGTGTCACAGGTTAAATAATTTTTAAATATATTTTAACATCTCATATATATTGATTGCCTTGTTCTGAATATGTTTGCTTTATTCTTTTCTTTCCAAAAGTTTATTAATATTTTTATTATTTGAGTTTTTAAACATCCGAAGCTATAAGTTTATTCTATTTTATTCATATACCACTTTTTACTGATCACTTTTACTTTACCATCATTTATTAATTCGTTGCTGTTTTTGCTAATTCAGGTTAATGGCAAATTAAGCCAAATATGTGTGTGGTAGTATTAATTGTTTTAAAAGTACTATATAGTGTTTATATATTTAATATTTTCTGCATTATATAGAAAAGTAGATTTAGTTTTATTTTTATTTGGTAATTTTACTTGATATTAGCATCGGTATAAACTATAATTTGAATATATTTAATATTAATCTTCGAATGATATGCCTTAGTATTAATTATAAATTCTTTTTATTCTTATTTTTCTCCTACAGCGCAGTAGTATTGAAAATTATTGGTGAAAATTGGCTGGCCTGAAAACAATGTTTAAACCTTCAGTCTTAGTTTCTAAGGCAAAGGGTGTGCTATTGTACTGTAGCTAACATATTTTTGAGCTATATACTGTCTGATTATACTTCCCTCTTTGCCTTGTTTCTTTAGATTTATAGCAATTCATTATATACTATTATTTATTAAATATATAATAGAAATGATAGATAAATTAAATATCCGACAAATCAGAGGAAGGTTAAATTCTGAAATAGAAATCCAAGAACAAAAAAAAAACATTGTATAAAGAAAAGTCAGTCGAGAAAAATGAAAATTAATACAATTTCTAAAGCTGTCTCTGATTTAGGACAGGGAAGTGGAGTTAAAATTGCTTTATAAGATCCTAATCTTACCCGTTAGCAAAAAAATGTATACAACAAAATTTTAAACCATGATTGAAAAACAGGTAGGCCTTAAATTTGTACGAGTAAACAAACTGAAGGCTATTAATCAATTAAACTAATCTGAATCAATATTGTATAAATGGGAATAGAAGATTTACCAAAAGCAAACATAAATTTAAGAAGTTCTCTAAAATTTTATAAGCATAAAGTAAAAAAATGGAAGCACAGCAAACTATATAAAAATATATACTCTGTTTTGAAAGACATAAAACAAAAAACTATACAAAGCTATTGCACCATCTGTATAACAATTTTGAAACTAACAGAGATTAAGAAAAATAGGATGTACGAATTTAAAGCAGAGATTATAAAAATTATGACAACCTGTAATTCCCATTACTTTTATTAATACACGTATTTAGAAAGTTAGCTGGATAATGATGTTCCAAACAGTATTTATAAAAGTTTTGTAATGTTTATGCTTTTCTTTATGATCAAAAACTAGACAGTATTTCTTTGTCGGTAATTTAAACAATACTTCTAAAAATTGAAGTGAGGAGATTAATTGTTGCTATATATATACATAGAGAGAGAGAATTTAAAGGAGTTTCCAACTTTCCTTTTCTAAGATGTAAGAGATATAACAGCGTTGATTTCGTAGGGGGGGGGAATATAGTCAATCTTAGACAACCAGAAAAAATTAAAAAATAATATTTTTAATAATAATATAAATTTGTAAAATATATTTTTAAAACAATATAAAGCTATACCATAATTAATTGGTAATTTTGTATCATTTCGCAGTTTTTATATACATATAAATTGTAAATTTAAAATATTCTAGATTATTTAGAAGTCTTTATTTACTCTTTCCCTACTTCATCAACACATGTTAACAACGATTCATACCTGCTTCCATTTAAAATACCAAAGTTTTATGTCTCTTTTCTTAGTATTATTACTTCACTTTGAACATCATCATTACAGGATATTACAGAATTCTGTACACATATTTTTATTAATATAAAAATACACAACAAAAAATTGTCTTTGATGAATGTACGAAGTTAATTTGATGTCTAATTTAAATGGAACTCTGTTTTTTTAAATTATAACAAGAAAATCTCTGTTTTTGTATTCATACAAGTGAATATTTATTTAATTTAAAGTAAAACCACAGTAATAACCATATAGAGTTATTCTTGAGCATTAAATGTTAACTGTAAGAGTTAGAAAAAAACAATGTCTATTTTACAAGCTGGTATTTAATTTAAAATAATCCTCAAGATCCACTTTGTACTATATCCACTTGATTTATAGTTTAAGAATACACGGGTATTTATAAATTCAAAACTAAACATAATTAACATTACAAAAACAAATTTTTATTTTAATTTTGTAGCTAATCATTTAATATTTCCGTAATTTTTGCACAAAGAATGTAGAATTTTCAATAAATTCGAACATATTATACAGAAAAATTACATTCTTTGTATAGAAAAATTAGGTTTTTACAATACATATTAAACAATACGATTTTAAAGAAGTGTACCTGAATCACAGTTACATCACATTTGTTTATAGTTTTAAAAATTCCATTTTTAGCGTTCTTTCTATCGAATTCTCATAAATAATGCATCAATAGATGCGGCGAAGTGCCTCTATTTTTTAATGTAAAATAAAAATAATGCAAAATTGAAGCCTTTCCACGTCCCATTTACCTTAATGAAAAATTTATAGCAATATTTCCTATTATAAGTATTATGTTAAAATAAAGAGAGAAGCCGTAAAATAGTATAGAAATGTAATTTAGGACCAAATTAACTGTTACAATTAAACTGTGTCACTCTGATTGCTTTTTGTTGCCTAATTTAGCAAATCTCGAATCCGTATAAAGTAGTAATTACCCTATTTTTTGTTATTTGTTTATTATATACAGTTGTCCAACAGAAAAGTAAACTACCTTACATACAAATCTTTTTAAAAATAGCAGTTGGACGGCTGTTGTGGGCCCTTAAAAGAGCAGGCCCGTAGACAAACTGCCTACTCCACCTAATGAGTAATCCGGCACTAGTGAATAGAGTGGTCTTCTCTGTCAGTGGCGACCCGTGCGTGGTCGGACTATAGTTTTCTTGAGGTTGTGCCTTCTCGGAACCACTTCGGCCGAAAACCATGCGCAGTGGATCATTCTTCTCAAGTCTTTCTGCAGTATTGTGAAAAGAAAATCCATCTTTTTTAGCTCTCTTAGAGAGTTATTGATAATGGCTTCTTCTTAAAATCATTCTGGACTGACTAGAGTACAATATGAGAGCCATTTCCCTTTTGAAACAGATGGAACGAATATAAAACTTCCCTTATGACCATGATATAGAATATCATACTCTATCCCGAAAATAAATACTACTATCAAATCATTGCAACAAGTTGAATGTGATTTATTAAAAGGTATTGTATATTAAAATCTCTTGGAAA
>BMAO01023714.1:0-36550 GCA_019973975.1 Trichonephila clavata
AAAAGAAAAAGGAATTTCCAAAAAGGATTATACTCCAACAAGTTAAACCTTGTCCTCATTTCAGAAAATAAGTCGCAACTTTTTTTGGCTCCCTTGGCCATTTGGTAGTGAAAGATTCCAAGTTTTCATCTTCAACTTGAAATTTCATCCATTCTGGTTCTCGTAGTCAATAAAAGTCTGCAACAGGAGGATAAGGAATGCTAAAATATCCTCCGAATATTTTGGTAGAATTCGGGTAAAAATATGTATTTATTATATTGTATCCAGAAAGAAACTGCAGATAAAGTTTGAAGGACAAAAAGAGATTTCTGAAAACGGAAAAATAAGCTTGATACAATAAAAAAGTTTGTTCTATTTTTATTTTTTTTTAGCTTTAAAGAACAAAAATTATTTTATCTATTTCTAATTTTTGCATTCCTTCCTTTATTTCTGTAAAACTGCTTTATTTTCATATTAAAAAAAGACAAAACTTTCATGTTTTTAAACTATTAAATGATGAATGAATTTTAGAAAGTCTCATATATACTCAACGAAACTGAATTTATTGGATGCTTAATATCGAAATCTTTAAAATTTTCTTTCGCGTTGCTTTTTTTCTGGGACTTCAGTTAGTAGGGCTTTTATATATTAAAAAATATAAATTTACATACCAATTTTTTCAGTAAATATAATTAAATATTCCTTCTAACTGCACAAGAACATTCCAATTCATACAAATATACTGATAAAATAATTTATTCGTAGAAAAGTTCTTTTAGCTTTGAATCCTCTTTGTGAATACATTCGTATAATTTCAAAGTAAATCAAAATATTCAGTTTTACTTAAAACTTTTTTTATAAATGGAGTATTTTACAAATTTCTGCAATTTTTCTTTGTCGCACATATGAATATCTTCAACAATTAAGTTACAAAAAAGAGTTATAATTTGTTGGAAAATGAAGAAAATTTTATAAAACTTATTAGAATTCAATTTATATATAAACTATACTGTCCAAATTATTGGAGCAAACATCTTTTCTTGTTTTAGTTGATATGTGATTACCAGCGATGACACGAACTGCTTCAAACCATTATAATTTGTCTCGAAATAGTGTGAAGGATCGACATTTATACAAAAACACACTTATTTGATTGGTTTTAGTGTATGGGAAGCTCAATTGTGAGCTCTTTCAGTGTCAGCTGGTCGTTATAATTTTGCATTCCGTGTAACCCTTGTTACTGTTGCTTGTTCAAAGATAGATATTACTCCGAAACGTTCTTAATGAACACACTTCTATGACTGTGAGAGATATAGCTAGTATAGCTGGTTTGGACAAACCAAATGTTTTAAGAATTTTTAGAACATTTCAGGTTTTCTGATCATCGTTTCCAAAAAAAAAAAACTGAAAATGTGAATGCAAATGGAAAACTACTCCAAGAACTAATAATTATAAGAAATAGAAAAATAAATCGAATAAGACAATCACAGACTACTGGGATATGGTGTTGAAATGAGTATCTCTACTGTAAAGAGAATGCTTATGGAAGTTGACCGTAAAGCAACAAGACCGAGAAAAAACAATTTCTAGCTCAAAAAAATGATGAAAAACATTAAGCATGGTCCAAAAAAATACCGATCGAGGACTTTTAACAACTGGAAGAGAAGATGATTTTCAGTTGAACATATTAAATGTTCAAGGATACAAATCAAGTATAGTTAAAAGAAATGATGGTGAAATCGTAACCAGATCAATATCCAATGGACCGTAAAACACATTTCTAAACAGATATTTTGGATTTTTTTTACAACAAATGGTACTGGAAGCTTTGTTCTTTTTAAAGACATGATTAATTTTGTCAAGTACATAGAAATGTTACGCAGTAGGTTACTCATTTAAGAAAACATTTGACGGATCATTTCAACACGCCTTGGCCGTCATCACTCTTCGAAATTCCAAACTTTTAGGCGGGAAAATAAAATTAAAAATGCTTAATTGGCCTGGCAATTCAACAGAATTAAATCCAATTGAGAACTTATGGCATATTCTCAAGAATCATTTAGTTAAGATGAATTTCAGGACAACAAAAGCAATTATAAAAAGTGTTTTACAAGTGTGGTTCCCCAATGATTAAATCAAGAACATATGATCTACACTAAAGGAATCAATGTCAAAATATGTAAAAAAAATTGTTTCTGCTAAAGGAGGACATACTTCGTACTAATATAAGATATTTTTTAGCCTATATAAGGATGTAATGATTAAAAGCTAAGGATCATAAAAAAAAAAAAAAATTCCCAATTTGTCCCAATTAATTTGAACATTATAATACTCTTATTGTAAGTCATGACGTGAAATAAAAGAATGCTTCAAAAAATGCTTATAAAATAAAAAAAACCTTCAACTCAAAGTCAAAACCAGCCGCTCATCCTGTATAGTGGTCAGTGAAGCTGACTGCGGTGCCGTAGGGACTGGGTTCGAATCCTGGAGAAGGCAGGGATGTTTGTATTGTAATCCTTTTTCTTCTGTCTGTGTTGTATGCCCCCCCCCCCGTGTTATACATTGCATGGTGCACGGGGATTATAAATGTTAAAAAAAAAAGTCAAAGCCAATACAAAATTTTCAGCAACCAGTATGAATTTTTTTTAAAAAATTAGATACCTTTAAATAAAATAGACAAGAAAAAAATAGTTTGATGATTATTTGAAAAAAAAATGTATTAACGAATTATAATTTATCGCATTTCTTAAAGAAAAAAAATACCTTGGTATTTAAAGAGAAAAACACATGTTTTCTTTTTTAGGTAATTATGAAAGAAAATTACTTCCGAGGAGTTTTTCTGTGTTTCCGAGTTTATTTTCCTAACTTTAACACTAAATATTCGCTTTTAAATACTACAAAAAATAGGTAGAACATGAAGCTAGCTCCATTATCTTCAAAGCTCCTGGATTTTTGAAACTTTCATTTTCCACAAACTATCTACTTAAGTTAAAGACCTTTACTTTTTCATCTTATTTAAGTATACTAACTCAACCAATTTATTTTAATATATGAAGAAATATATAATTCTTGAAATTTTTTGCAACAAAGGAAATCAGTAAAAGATTAACATTTTATAAAATATCAAAATTCAAACCATCGCAAAAAATTTCGAATAAAAAGTTGTATAATAATTCAGTGCTTAAATACTTTCGTACTGCAATAGTTAAAATAATTTATTTTTAATGTGAAAAGCTTTAACAAATATAGCGGGCAGAGTCCCAATTTTAAAGATATAATAATTTTGTTGTCTCAGTGTAAAATTAAATTAGGATTATTTATGTTAAATATATACATTTGTGAATAATTTTTGATGCTTGTTATATCGTAGACCAATTTTGTCAAAAAGCATCACAAAATAAAGCAATATGCAGCCTACAGTGAAAATCTATTTTCTTGAATCTGTTCAAAGCAACGATCTTATTTACGCATGCTTAAAAATATTTTTAAATAGGCTGTACTGTTCCAATACATGCAATATTCTTGAATGAGCATGCTTAAATATAAAAGCACATTTCTTTATAATTAGCAATATTTTCACTTATTTTGTTAGGAATGATGATAAAAATTTAGGATGTATTTTGCATGAATTAGAACGTATTTGGTCTAATACACAAGTAGACAAAGGACTAGGTTAGTAAAATAGCAAAACAAGAAACTTCGCAGTGTCTGCATGCCAACATTAAAATTCGTACATATACGAACTTGTACAGCGTAGTCTGCATAAAGATACAGTTGTCACAATATTGAATGAAATTACACATTTCGGTCACTTCAATAATTTAGTTATTTTCTCTTTTGTTTATTTCAAGTGAATAAATTTGTTTTAAAATATAAGTTGATTATTTATAACTTTCACCAAGTTATTTATCGACAACAGCATTTGGCGACATTTTTTGATTTGGCTAAACCTTCATTCTCTTTTTACAAAAAAATGCTTCTATAATAATATTTTGCTTTTTATAACTCAGAGCCTAATTTAGGATTTTTGATATATATATATATATATAACTTAGAAGTGGATTTATCTATATTTTAATACATAAAAGGTGGACACCGATTATTATTTCAATTGTTAGTAATGCTGCAAATAATGGGAATTTTTCAAAAATTCAAGTTCAGGCTCTCTGGAGATGCCTTAGCTATGTATTAGTAAAATATTCTTATAGAAGAATCTTCTATAAAAGGAGAATGTTTTGAAAATAAATTATTCTATGTTCATCTTTTACCAAAATATTGCATTTAAATCATTTTTTATAGCAATAATATTCTTAAAACAATTTTATACGTGTATTCTAATCTGAGTGACACTAAATATTTAAAAAAATATTCGTTTGTATGCTTTTGTAAAATCACGATCCACAACGCAGTCGGATACCTTAAAGGAGGATGTAGAAAACTATACCACAGTTTCACAGTTACTTATGCAGCATAATATGGTGCATAAGTAAATGACAAGATGGTAACCGAGATGTTCCTAAAGCTAAAGACCCTTTTTTTGTTTTATGGTTGCAGATCTTCTCGTATTACTGTGATGAGTTACATAACAAATACAATTGTGAAAACAAAATTTTATAATGTTTTCAGGTTTTTAGTTGTGATTGCAAATAAATCTAAAGAACTTATATTGTGTAAAGCTGTATAAAGATAAATACTACTTGAAAAATTTATTACGGGGGATGATGAGAAAAAAAGGCTACAAACCAGATCATTTGAAAACTACATATTGAGAGAAATTTTGTTTCCCCAGAATTTAGACAAATGGCTCTACTTGTCATACAGCTGGTTTACGGGTAGGTAGTGAAGGTTCTCAGACGGTTCAGGACGATTGAAATGGCAAGACGCTTAGGAAATCGGTTTCATTTGGAAGTGCGAGCTGTGATTCGATTTTTATGGGCAAAAAAATGTGTCCACATCTGCCATTCATAGTCGTATCGTGAAAGTTTATGGTAAAGAAGCAATAAGCAGACAGCATGTGTGACGGGTGCTTACGCGTTTCACTAACCTTCTCTTATAAACTTTAAATTGTATTTATTTTGACCAATCCCCACTGAGAGCTGGAAGTGTGACTTATGTAAATAAGATAGTTTCGGGTTTAGCGAGTTCGAAAGAGATATAAAAGGGAGAAATGAAATGAAGAGATAAGAATGACTAAGCGGTTTGATATAGAACTCCGTGTTTGGGATTGAAAAGTAAACTACGTGGTTGCCTAAGAAGGTGTTTCTAAGCATTTAGTTTAATGAAGTGAAATTTGATAGAGGAAAGAAGATTATTGAAAAAGATTCATTAAGGCGGTTCAGAAGTTATTGAAGATATCCTAGATTACAGCCACTTCATAAATTCTACTAGTTTCCAGGTTCCTTCTGAAGAAGATTTCAGGTCTGTAACTTTTGTAGTTTAGATTTAAATGTGTAGTTTGATTGTACGTGTTATTCCCCTCGTGATATCAGTTAGTATTCCGTCGTCCATAATTGAATTCTGATAATACTCCATGATAATTTATTGTTCTTAAAGTTGATTATTAATTGTGAATTTCTATCTTAAGGAAATAATAAATAAGTGATTTATTATTTGAGTAGTCATTAATTATGAATCCCTACATATCCTAACATAGATAATATGCAAGGGGGTAGTGGGAGACTACGACACATGTAGTGAAATGTTGTCAATCTTTTCAATCAGACAGACAGAATGTCTAAAAACGAAATCTGGCAGGGAGTGGCTGGTCAAGTTCTACAACAACAGAAATCAACACGGCACGAATTGAAGAAATGATTCAAAACGATCGACGTGTCTCTGACTGAGCTATAGCAGTATGCAGCATATAGTTTCTGATGTGCTGCGATATTTCAAGACAGTGCTGTGAAAACATCCGCCAAGATCTGACTCAATGGACGGGGACCTGATTTCTACCAAGACGGGTTAAACAAGTTGGTTCTGCTTTCTGATAAATGCCTAAATATACTTGTTGATTATGTCGAAATGTGATAGGCACTTATGCCTCCTAATTACCTTTTGTATTTTCTGTCTATTGTTAATAAATATTTCTTTATTCAAATTGTATTATTTTTTTCTGATCACCTCTCGTGTTAATGTCCAGAGATATTCACACTTCCCTCTTCAATATATCAACTTCCAAAAATTTATAAATCTCCTCATTTTAGTTCGAAATTCTTTTTACCTAAAATATTGCCACCGATCCAAATATAAAATAAATGATAGACAAAATATTTTTGTCACCACTCGTGACAAATCGAATTCTTAAAAGAAAAACAACATAAATTCCCTCAAAAACATGAATACTCAACACGACAGCACTCCCCAAGAAAAAAAAATCTACGAAGAAATATTATTCTTAGTATCCACATTACGAATTCTAATGCTTCCCAAAACGACATTCAATGATATATAGTTCAAAATAAGAAATTCGAAAAAAGAATCTGAATCTATAAAAAGCTATTTCTGTGTGCTGCGTACATTTTTGATACAGAAAAAGGATGAGTAAGAGTGTGATATGCAGCCATAGACGTCGAACTAAGAGAGGAAAACGTCAATTTTAAAAAAAGAAGGAATTCGTAACATATTCTACCGACACCGACAGATTTCAATGTGAGAAAAAATTTTAAAAAAAAGAAATGCTAGACAACAAACCCAATTTTAGAGTTGAAAATTGAAAAAAAAAATGCCATGGGATATATCTTAGGGGAATAATTCTAAATTTTCAACTTTTAACTTGAAATTTTATCCATCTTTCTCTTGAGGTCAGCTAGAGATGTATATGGAGAATTCTAGATGGTACTGTAAATAAATCTCTAAAACGTAATGGTAACCGAAAATAAATGGAACTACTGGCATCAGATACACAAACCAGAAATGGACTACAATTTTTTTCTGCATACCACTAAAATAATTTGCTTTGGTAGCAAGTAGAAAAGTTTGTTCATTTTGAATTTAATTACTTCCTAAAATAGAAGACATACAATCACCTAATAGTTGATTCAGTTAAAACTAATGTCTTTGATTGGGGTCACTTATATTTAAAATAATTTTTTCATTCGGAAATTTATTTGAAACTTTTATGGATGTACTATTTGTATTTCTATAAATCATGAAACACTTAACGCCTTCCAAGGAGTTGCAGTTGATTATTTGGGCACACAAATCTGCAAATTTTTTGCAAATGGTAAAGAAAAAGGAAGAGCCCTTTGACAACAAATCAAAATCAACTCACGGTGCTCGGAATTTACCGAAAACATTAGTTTTTGATGTCTTGTAGACGCATTATCAGAAAAAAAATATTTATGCCATCTTTTTTTCGAGTTTAATATAATATTATTTACAGCAATTTCATTAGATTTAAAGTTATACTCGGATATACATAAATTTAGAGTTATACTTTAGGTCGTGCTATAAAGCTGCACGAGGGCTATTGGCGACGGACATCGTAATGTTGAACCATGGTCATGGCTCTGATACCTCCTCTTCTAACTTTCACCCTAGTCAAACGGGAAAATGTTTGAGCCTCGACATATTTAGCGAGCATTGATCCCCTGTGCATGGCGGGTCTTCAGTTATGCCATGCTCGAATTCAGGACACACCTACCACGAGTCCATTACCTTGACCACTAGGCGCAGCGCTTCTAATATGCATAAAGGCAAACGCTAAAGAAAAATATATTGCTTGCTTGATTTCAAATTTCTCCAGTAAGCAACACCCTTACAATTAGTCTTAACTATTCTGATTAAAATATCTTTGAATATTAAATATTTATATACCACAACGAATACTTCACTAAACTTTACTCTCAAGAAACTTGCAGAAACATTTAGCTGTAAAACATCTACTGTTTTCAATGCATCAATATGATAAAAAAAAACTCTTAATACTCGGAAAGAATTTTAAAAAAAAAACGCAAATATTAACTAACCACTTTATGTTAACTCAAAAAAAGGTACATGAAAAATAAAAATGTGCCCTGTGTAAACTCCAACAAAGGATAGATTCAATGATCCAACTATTATTCAGGAAGAAAAAAAATAAATCTCTCAGTAAATATACAAAACCAAACGTTTATTTTGTGGGTTTTCCCCTTTTAATTTCTTAATTCTTGCATCAAATCTACATCAAAAAATATTTTTAAAGAATAAAATCTTTTTGCTTCGTAAAGTCCTGGACAAAAACTAAAAACAATTTTACTTCTGATACGTACTATTCAATCAAAAATATTCTTTAGTTACTTTTTCAGCTACCTCTACTGCATTCACTTTTTTATTATATAAATTAAATGTTAATAATTAAAATAATTTATAAAACTGAAATTGAAGTTTCGTAAAAATGTTCAAAGTCAAATTTTAAAACAAAAGTTAATCTTTGCTTCTTTTATTTTGTTTTACTAGCTTCGCAATGTTTTGCAATAGGGAATGAATGAAAAAGATTGTATCTGTATTAAAAGCAAAGTATGTGCATTTGCTTTAAAATTTAAGCTTAAATGCTTCTGTATTTTTTATATTAAATGTGCGTTTAAATGAAGAAACACAACACAAATAAGCAATCCATTGAAGAGCAAAATTATTTGTGCTTTAAAGATTTAATATAACTGAAATATAACAAATAGTTTTAAAAGAAAACTCAGCACAGTACAGAAAACGACTGTTTTTAATAAAATGAAGAATGGTAACAGACCATGAAATGATTAAAAATTCGACGCCGTAGGACTCATCGATAACTAGATGAAAATCAGTGGTCGACAAATCCCCGGGCAACAATGTATTCTTATATGCGTCGATATAAGAAATGACAAAGATTTCTATCTCGTCTTACGTTACATTCTACAAAGTATTCCTAGATTATTTCTCCCGATCTGCAACAGTTTGGATTAAATGAAAATGCAATTTTTTTTATTAAATCATTGTTTATTAACATCGCACTATGTAGCAACACGTGAGTTAGACACCATAATTTTGAAACAATCACAAATGACGAGAACGTCAACTGAACTGGTAATCCATTTTCCAAACATGCACACTGCTCCAGCTTGAGAACTTTGAGTTTCGACAAATTTAGCGTGCATTAGCTTGTCAACTCGCACGAATTTAGTGGTATCAGGATTCGAAACCAGGACTCAACAGAAATAACGCCTACCAGAATTTCACCACCATGACGGCTCAGCTACGATGGCTGAAACTGGAGACGTACTGGGTAGCCCTTACATATTCCATTGATAAAATATCTGATGAGATTCTGTCAGCCAAGCATCACCTGCACAATCCAGATAAATGTGATTCATACGAGACTTGTTGAGATATTGTTGGAAAACGTCCTCAATATGACGTATAATGATAGATAACACAACGGACTGAAGGATGTCATCAAAATATTGTTGAGTTATTAATGTTGTACGTAAGATGACTTTAGGGAACCAGCTGTAACAAAAGATAACATGTCCCATTTCAATTAATTTGATAATGATGAATAATTTGGGCTGTAAAAATAAATTATTATATAATTCAATAGAATCCGAGAAAAGAATATTAAAAATATACACACGCATTTTATCAGATTTTTCAATTGAGCTCTTCGATAAATTTATTAACTTTTAAATCAGAGAATTGTTGATTATATGTATAAACCTTGTAATTTTAAATATCTTCCAAATGACTTTAATTTGGGTAAAGTGTTTTGTATGCAAAGAACTCTTTTGGTAATTTGTTCATAATATTAAGCAACTTTGGATCCAGTCTATACAGGTAGTAAATAAGATTCAATTTAGATTTTATTTCATTATTATATCACATTGCCGGTAAATACTGATTAAATGATGGAGTGACTAGAATTTATTTGCAGCAAGATGATACGTAACCAAGCTGTGCGAAACTCTCATTAATAAGAAAAAAAGTAAGTATATCCTGTAAATAACTGCTACGAATGTATCCGCAATATAAATGAAAGGTAAAGGAAAGAAGAATAAATATTGGTCAAAAATATATAGATATAAAGTAAACATTTTTATGGCAACTCGGAGGAGTTAACCCCATGTTTGGAGAGAGTTGTAAGACCCGAGAAAGAGAAATCCTTCATTCAGAAATGTTGTCTCTTATCCTCGAATGATCTGACCCAAGTCAGATCAGCTCCAGAAGCTTGTTGATCATCAAAGAATCTATAATAATAAAGGAATCGGATGTTAGACTCCTTAGAAAGTTTAGTGCACCTCAAAATTGGAACCGGTAAATCTAGAGGATCGCAGCATTTTTTACAACTGGGGTGGATTTTTCTGCCACTGTCATAGGAAAAGCATTTAAAATAGACATTTGTTAGCCTAGCCAGAGAAATCTAGGAGCCACGGTCACATTTTATTTCCAGCAGAAAGCTAGGAGATGTTCTTATGTACCATGAGTGCGTAGATGGAATACGCCATATTAAAATTAGTTCAGATCTTGCATTAGAGAACAGCTCGAAAAGCCTCCCTTGATAAACGAGCGAAGAGCCAATAGCCGTTTCATTCTTTCTACCCTCTTTGGCCTGTCTATCAACAACCTCGTTACTTCTAATGTTAACATGTTATGGTATTCATTGAAGAGGTAGACAACATGAGTCTGAAAGATATTCCTCAGTTTGAGCTTAATATTGTAATAAATAAAAGTGGTAAGTCCCAAGTAGGGTGGTCTATTAGAAATTCACCAAAAAATTTCGAACCACAATCGAGTGACAAAGATGAACAAAGAGTTGACCTCTCGTTCAGTTATCCACATAGTCCGCTGAAATCTGTCGCCCTCATAGAAATTGAGAATTTGAATTATGACTTTTAATTTCACATCAAAGTTATTTGTTGTAAACGACTCTAATCTTTCACTCCATGACTCTCAACGGGCTATTTTAAATGATCCACATAAGCCTCAAAGAGAGGACTGAAAGACAACATTAAAAAAAAACATACAAAATACAAAAAAAAACTTTATAAATATTGTTTTATTGATTCTTATATATGTTATAAAGTTTCTTTTTTACTATGTGTTCATACAAGTAATAGAATATAATTCAAAGAAACAATAGGGTAACCAGAAAAAAATGGCCGTTCCGTTTAGTAACAAACATCAAAAAAAAAAAAAGAAAGAAAGAAAAAGAGCTTGAACTTATTCTTGTGGAAAGGTATTGCTTCGTCTAAAAGTAAATATTTCTGTTCAGTTGGTGAATAGCAATTCTTGATCGCGTAAATACTTTTGCTCTAATGTGAAGATATTGCTTTGCGTAGGTGTAATATTTTGGCAGATATATTTCTAGAAAGGATAAATACTTTTTGTTCGACAGACATTCATTGAAGTTATAAAAGTGTTTAAATCTTTGCAGGTTAAATTGCTGCTATTGATTTACACAATTTAAAGTTTGTACAAAAATACTTGAAAATCTGTGCATATACACCGAAAATAAATTCAACGAAATGCTGTGTAACATTTTCATAAAATTTTTTACACATATTTATATAAAAGATCCATTTAAAACTTTTATAAAATAAAAAAATGTTTCAAATTGCTAGCTCAAAAAATCCGTTTTTATATGGTTTTCATAACTGTCAATTAATTCCTATTTCATGCTTTAAAAAATAATTTTAAATTCATAACCCTTTTTTCCTTAGTGATTCGACAGCCCTGGCCTTCTCAAGAAGCCTTTTCCAAGACAGCCTCCTTTCTGCTTATGTTTTCCAATTTTTAGTTTACAAAACTAGATCTTTTTCTAGGCCATCAATCCATCTTAGGTTTTGGCCTGCCTTTTCTCCATGTACCAACTGGTTGGGCATTGAAAACATTTTTACTGGTGTGGTCTTCTTCCATTCTGAAAACGTGGCCTGCTCATTTAATTCGTTGTATTTTGATGAAGTTAACGATGTCAAATTCTTTATATGAGTGATAAAACTCCAAATTAGATCTTCGCCACGTTCCAATTTCCATAACTACTCCAAAAATATATCTTAAAATCTTCCCTTCGTAGATAATTACCGTGATTTCATCTGTTCGAGACATGAACCACGTTTCACATGCATAAGTTAATACTAATCTTAAAAGCCTTTTTATTAGAAAAGAACATTTGTTTTTATTTTGATTAAATTTGATTTCATATATTTTCATATTCCATTAATACTTCCTTTGGTCATAGTAATTCTCTTTTGGATTTCAGTTGTGTACAATCGATCCTATAAATTAATAATATTTTTAAAAAACCGATGATTATGTTACTGTGTACAAAAATTTAACCAAAGAATTCTATGAATTTCACCCGAACTACGTAAATGCTTCTTTTTTTATCAAAGATGTCACGTGGATCATTTTATCGCTTATCATCCACACAGCAAAAGATACTGATTAATTGGTGGAAGGGCATTTCGAGCAAGATGGACCAAGCATTCATTGATTCACAAAAGCGTGTGTTTGTGTTCTAGACAAAACTCTAGGCTGCTAAAAAGAATAAATGGAAAGAAGTAACAGGGGAAAAGATCTAAAATAATGGTTTCTGAGTATACCAAGAAAACGCGTCATTCTTGCTTACTATACATCTAAAAAGATCTCAGTGAGAGAAAAGGTCAAACGAGCACCTAAGGATAATAAATCTCGTAATTGCCCGTGAAAAATGAGTCCTTTGGGATGATTATAATTCTGAACAATGGGTATTTTTGATTTAGATAGCTTGCAGTTCAATATGTTGCCCAGGATTCAATTCGGAAGTATTGTCAATTAATTATGCTGGTATAGTCAAAAATAGTGGAAAAAAGTCAAGATATTGTTTTATTTAGGCATTTATACTTATAAAGATATTCGAAACACGAGAGAATTTCAGGTTCAACTTTTAACTGAGCCATATGGCCAAGAAGATCATAAGAATTAGAAATGGATTTATTTTTTTTCGAAAAATATTAGCCCAGAGTTATTTTTGTTGCTCATCATCCTAAGGCATTAAGGTAAATAAATAATCAAAGGCTGAAATTCTAACATCTAAATAAACTTCAATCAATAAGCCTGAATTTTCTGCATCACCTCTGTCCCGCTACCAATAGTGAAGTTGTTCATTTAAAATACTTAGGAAATATAACTTACATGGTTTACTTGAAAACATATTTCTTGTAATCTATTATAAAAACTTCAAGGTTAATTTTAAGGTATAGCAGATTGATATTCCTTATGAATTTTCTGCAAATAAATGTCATACAAAAAACAATATGCACTAAGAATCTCCTTTTAATTTTAGCCTGTTATCCACAGTGGAGGAAGATATTTAATTTCAGCATTCTTTATACTTCCACTGAATATAGCAGCTTTAAGAACTTTAAACATAGAACTCTTAACACGCCCTAGAGTTCTTTATTTCGTTTAATTTTCTACAAAACAACAAAGTTGGGATATTTACAGTCTTAAGGTATCCGACTGGTTGCGATAACTTTTTTTTTTAAAAAAAGGAGATATGGGGATTTTTTTTTTATTTTTAGATTTGTTTAGTGCATTTTAAGAAAAATGTGCTAAAATTAAGAAGAGTAAAAGAAATTATTATTACTAAAATGGAAAAAAATAGGTAAAAATTGACAAAAAATAGCATAAACGCAGTCCATTCTGCACCACAGGTTTACGAACAAATTTTCAATTTTTTCAATCTAATGTGTTGCTATATTATTCAATTTTGAAATGACCTTCAGGATAAGAGATATTTTCTTTTTTACAAAAACTAGAGCACTTTATCTCGGTTACTATATGAAAATGCTTAAAAAGACAGTGATAATATTCACATAAGGGACGGTAAATTTTGTAATAAAACAGTGATTGATACATCTGAAGGTTAAAACAATTCTACTATTATGCAGAACGTACGGAAAAAAATTCAGTAAATTATGTACAAAACGTTTTGAGCAATCGCTGAGCCCGTTTGATTATTTTCAAAAAATCCCATTTCGAGTAAAACGCGTTTTAAAGTACGACATCTCGCTTAAAGTAATGGCATCTGCTTTTACTAAAACACTTGTAGTTTTTGTTCTAGTAAACGGAAAATCATAAACTTGGTATTTTTTTAAAGCTAATAAGCTGACCCATAAAATAAAAACATCAAAAAATGTGTCAATTTTTGGCAAAATCCACGGTTTTAGGGTAGTCGGATACCTTAAGATAAGCAACTGATTTACTAATTTGATCTATGAAGTAGTACGTAAGAAAGATTTTGAAACACAATATTGTAAAATGGGTTTGATGGACTAGAAGAACATTTGAAACTAAAATTTCATGTACGTTTTTGTCTAATAATTTAATTTACATTGCATATTCACTTTCATTTTTAAGTACTGATGATTATTTGAAATTAACAAGATGAGACAAAGGAAATAAGACAGAAGAACGAAATGGAATATTTTAAAAACTATCTTATAGGTGAAATTTTCAAATGGGAAAATGTATTTATAATCTAACGAAAGAAATAGTCTTGTACAGAACGGGGTCAGCCTAAAAATCTGTCAAGTTGTTTCTTTTCCTCTTAATTTCTGAGTACCACGTGGTCAGAAAACAAAACTTATAAAACAATGATTACTTGACTGGATTCTTTTGATTTTAAAAGCTAAGAGTATAAAATTCCCTTTTTTTCCCTTTCTGTCTGAACCGCAAAGATTCCCGCTGATCAGTAGGTGAACAGAAAATTAACTTGTTTCCGTATTCCAAGGATAAATGTTAGTATCATTTACAAAAAAAAAGTGAAAAAGCAGCAGAGCCGAAAGTTTTATCCTGGAAAGGCAACTTATTCTCAAAACTGCCTAGCTCCTAATGGTTAAGCCTCACCAAGAAATCTTTAAATCTCCTGCAGTCATATTTATTTTTCAGATTTAACACTGATTCACAAAACGGGATCTTTCATAGTGTCCGCAGCTGTCTTGCATACCAATGATCCCATGTTCTCTTAAAAGAGATCAAGTAAATTTTGTTAATTTTCATTCCTACTGCAGAAAATTCAAATTTATCCTTCCACGTTTGGATATACTGATTCCAAACTGTCTTGATAGGTCTTCCATTCTGAATTGTATTTATATTGTTAAATGTACAATAAAAAGCAATATGAAGTATCACTTGTTATTATGCGTTTCATCTTGGGATACATACGAAAGACAAGAGATAGAAAAATTGAAACATACCATACAATCACAGAAGAATTTAAACTTTATGACAAACAATAATTTTAGAATAGAACATAGGGGTGCGCGCGCGCGCTGCTTCCCATTCAGGACGGGAATCCATTTCGGGCGAAAAAGTCAGACTGCTTTGCCCTAAGATACATCCATGCCTTATTCGGGATTAGAGATTCGAACCCAAGCCCCCTAGATTACAAATAAAATGCCATATCTACAATACTAGCTGGGAGGCGGAAGTATCACTGGCAGGATTGCAATAGTTTCAATATCTTTATGTTCTATCAGTTATAACTTTGCTTTGAGTTCACTTATGATGAGTATGAAATTGATCAAAAACGATACACGAATAAAGATTTAAACAAAAATTTTTTAAAAGAATAACATTGATCGAACTTTTCCATTAGCTCTTATTCACTTCTCATCAAAGCTGAAATTTATTAGATTTTAATTAGCTTAAAAGAAGTTTATAAGAATTTCACGTTTTATAGCTTACAGATAATTAATTACGTCATTGAGTCGCACGGGCCATTTGTAACGCTCGTCATTTTTTACCTTACCATTCTCGTTTATTATTAAAAGCTAAAGTTTCTTTCTCTGCGCTGTTGTATAAATAAGTAATGATTGATGATGCTATGGATTATGCCCGCATTCTCGTATCAAGGCCGGTCCTTGGCTTTTAAATAATTAATTCTGCGTTGAAAAAAAAGTATTAAAAAATTGTTTCGAAAATTACCTTTTTTTTTCTTTTGGCTTCGATTTTTTTTCGATAAGTTTTCTTACTTATTATAGAATTCGAAGTCATTAATATTGGTTTGAATTTGTAGCAAATTGTTTGAAATAAAAGTGTCTAGTAAATTGATTGTGCGCGTAAAAAAATAAAATAAAAACAAAAATAGCAACTAGAAAGTTAATGGATTGGTGTTGTTGTACCTTATTTACTTGTTATTAAATTTTTCGTCATTGTTTTCATTGTTCGAAGAATGATTGTTTTTGAAGGCTGGAGAGATGTATTTCATTTTTATTTACTAAAATCCAAATGGCATCTCAATTACATGTACTAAGAAAAAAGGGACATTTTTGTAGACAAGAAAGGCATTTACAGTTGATATTGTGTGTATCTCACAAAAAAAATCATATAGTTTATCTAAAACAAAACATAGAAAAAGTTTGTTATTTTACACGAATAATTGCTAAGTTCCCCGCATTTACAGTTTCTACTACAATTCTATAGACAGTAGTTCTTGGACATTTAGGACTTAAAAAGAATAGTAGAAGAAATCACAAAGGGGAATATTTTGCCTTTAAATATGATTGATTTAAGCTGATGATATTATTATTACGTCATGCATATTTTTATCAATGCATTATATCAAATTGCATGTCTATTGCATGCAAGCATTTATTATATTTTATTTTATTTAGTTTTTTTTTTTTTGCTTGTGCAATGCCAAAAAAAGGCACATACCGTAAAATCTGGCGTATAACGCGCACTTTAAACACATAAAAAAATAAGATCGATATGTACGGGTGATCGTTATACACCGGGGATGAGAATGAGAACTTTAAAAAGTTAAAAAAGTACGAAAATAGAAAAAAAATTAGGCTTCTACATTGATCTAAATACTGATTATTTAAAAGAAATGGCATTTCTTATGCGCTTCAAAGGTTGTAGTTCTAGAAGTATACTAATTTCTCTAAAGCTTGTAAGTGAGTGAGTGATTTTGGGGTTTATTGGCGCAAGAGCCGATTTCGGCTATACTGCGCCAAACATTTGTTTTAATATCTGTGGTCTAGACGGGAAGAGAAAGAAAGAATGAATTGAATGACAAGAAAGAGGGTCGAAAATAGAGAAGGATCACTAGGGTACCCCGGGTTCGTGAAGCCCATGTTTACCAAAGACAGTAAACCCCCTGGGAAAAGGAAAAGATCACTAGAGCACCTCGGGATTGTGACACCCGTACTCACCTAAAGAAGGTGAGCCCCCTGAGGGGCTCTAAAGCTTGTAATAATACCTTGAATAAATTACTTCAAAACATAAGAGCATTGCGTATGTACATTTCAGTTTTTTTTTGTTAAAAAGGAAGAGAGCGTTATAGGCGGCGAATATACCTAAAAATTAAAAGTTGCAGCTTGAAAGTATAGGTGAGCGTAATACGCTGGATTTTATGTTAAATATTTGCATTATTTTATCAGCCACCCGAATGTTTTTTTTTATCTACGAATAGATTGGATTTGTTAATTAGCGCGTTTTCCACGTAGTGGAACAAAAGCGCTATTAGGACGTAAATTTCTTCTTCGTCTTCGTTCCATATTTTGTAGTACCTTTTTCTCAGCCAGTAAGCAACCAATTGACCTCGGGTTTTCGGCATTTGGTCGCATTTGTGATGAGCCGAATCACATTTAAATTTTCCTATAGTTTTCCTACAAATTTTCCTGAATTTCGCTAGTTTATAACAAAATTTTCTCAAATTTTACCAAGTAAATTTATTGTTTGTAAAAAGTTTTTTTCTAAAAATGTACCTGCATTTTGGAGAAAATCTTCACAAAAAAAGTTCAGAAAACAAGTATAAAAGGCATGTGAAAAACGCGCTAAAATTACTTGGCCATGCCAATGATTGATGTCTTGTTTTTCAAATGCCCGCTTTCCCCAATAATGATTCCAGTATTTGATTTATTAATATTTAAACTATAACTAGAAGTCAGCCTTCTGGAATATTTTTAATAGGATTTTGTACCCCTTGAAATTTTTTATTTATTTTAGTATTTAAAAATTATGCTTTACTTTTGAGATAATATTCCTGTTTTGAGAAAAAACGATTTGAGATGAAATTTTGCATATATTTTGTCGAGACAATTTTTAAAAATTATATTATAAAAAAAATTTGGAAACTTTTATTTATTTGTTATTATTTTTATTTATTAATATTTTAAAATGAGATATTTTGATATCTCTAAGAATCTTTTAAATAAATGCAGGGGTTGATTTCACAATAGCATTTAGTTCTGGTGAAAAAATAATTACGATGTTGATATGTTTAAGTTAAAATTCAGCGAAAAACTTAGTATTTCAAGTGTTTTGATTTTTTTTAAAAAATGGAACCTTAATTATGTCATTTGAATTATAAATTGCACACAAAATAAACTGTTAATATTTGTGGAATTAGTAGCATTTTAAATTCCCTGATGTATCAAAAAATGTAAGCTAAAGAACGGTTATAGTTCTGAAAAATATTTATCACATAAGCTTCAATTAATTGAAAATACCTCTTTATAGCATTAGCTATATAATCTTAGAAATAATTACAGTGTCATATAGTTTCAATACACATACGAGGGATATTGATACCCGGTAAGCAACCCCAGTTTTTCTGCAATATGATCTTTAGAAAATTTGATATTTGAATTCAAAAATTTTCGTGGAAACTTAAAGTCGCTGTGTTTAACGCGTAAGGCTTCCTTCATTTTGGATTTTTTATCAAAATATTTGTAATTATTATTTTGCAGTGTTTTTATTTGTATTTTTAATAATCTTATAAAGTAGAATTTTTAATCCGTTAGCTTGCATATTTATCATGGTTTTAATATAATCTGCAAATAACGATGCAGTGTTAAATGTATTAAATAATAAATTATTTTTTAAATACTGTCAGAACTTTTAAACGTTTGTTTATTTAATGTCTAATTTGATCCTGACAACAATTTAAATTTGCAAATTCTTAAAAAGGAGGTACTTAATAAAAATTTAAGAATTTTCAAACTGTTTTAAAAAATGTGAGAATTGAACAAAAAAGAAGACTTAAAGAAAACATCTATAAAGGAATTGAAATCATACAAAAAAAAAAAGAGTCCTATTTGGAAGTTCCTATTTAGAAATATCATTTTAGTAATGTAATTAGTAACGCTTTTGATTTTAACCATAATGTTTATTTAATATATAAAAAGACAAGATTTATTTTTATAATTGAATTGTGATTTATTTTTAATATAAGATTTATTTTTATAATTTCTTAGGAAACACTCTTCATTTCTCTACTTTTATTTAATAATTTCAAACTAAATCCAATTTTTTAAAATGAATTTTATAATCATTTCAAATTTAAGCATATTTTTCAAAGAAATGAAAGATATTTTCAAAAATATTTTCTTTTATTACTCATTTATTTAGAATGTTTTGAATTTCCCTATCTTAATATACTATTTTGAAACAACTAGGAAAATAACAATCGCAATAAAAAGTTTTTTCATGTATGAAACTACGAGATATAATCTAAATACCAGTTCTCCATTCACTGAAGTCGCCAAAAGCCCTCGAGTATATATATATATATATATATATATATAGCTGAACAGTGCTACGTTAATATACACTCACTCACTTCATTTATTGAAATATTGAAATTTCACTAACGTGATTCTTTTTAATTGAATTCTCAATTAAGTACTGATAAAACTATGGGAGATTATTCATCAGCACACAAATAAGAAACTCATATGAAAATATATTTTGCTGCGATTAGAATTTCACCACTAATCGCAATTTACAAGTCGTTACTTTTGTCAAAGATTTACCAGAAGTCAATTATAGCAGTAAAATATTCTCAGCAAAGCTATTAAGTAAATAAACCAACATTTTCTTTTTATCCAATGAAATAAATTCTTTTGTTCCGCTTCTCGAATATCAACCGAACCGTGACATGTTGAGAGTTTCTATTAACCAATGACGAATCGACGCGCCATCTTCTCCATTGTTACGTCCTCTTTAAAAGCAACCGTGCGGCAAACTAGTCGCCCACAAACAAAAGCAAATTCAAGAAGCAAGACCAGTTGCTGTGAAATGATAAATGCAGGAACGATCAATAAACTCAATTACCCTACTTTTATTACCATCAAATGCATTTTTTTCTACGACTTCGATTCACTTTTCTTCCAAAAGGGTAGCCTCGTCCAGCTCCGCCATTACGAACCATTGATAAATTAGTAGCTATTTCCGAAATGCCTTTTAAACGTCGCTGAAGAAGATAGCGAGTATAAAGAACGGGGACAATCAACTAACCGCCGAAGAACACCCGCGCTGAAAGGCCCGGGAATCAGTTTTCCTTTGTCTAGCATGTTCCAATCGAATTTTTGAAACAAAAGATCGTTTTGTGTTGAAAGCAAGACTCGATTTCCTCCTTACCCCCTTTTTCTCCACCCCCTGAAGATGAGGAAGTTGTAAGGACACGGTGCGTTTTTGTTTCTAACCGTTTTTATTCTATTTTTCTTGCAGACGACAGTTATATGTTTCTTTTTTGTTCTAGGCTCTAATGGTAACCCAAATGTTCTGAAAGCTGGCGGGGGAAAAAGGAATTTTGAATGAAGTCGTAGAGATTCGCAGCTGTGTTCTGTTCGCTTCCAAATTAGCATCGGTTTTAAAATTCTTCGCTTGGTTTTAGCTTTTCTGTATAGAAGGTACTAGAAGAAAATGTGCAATAAAGAATATTTTGTGAAGATTACCACATTTATGGAAATTAGTTTTTCAGAAATGGTGCACAAAAGAATGTCTATTACCAGTTTTAGCGGCTCTTTAAAAGGTTAAGTGTGAAATTTTCAGTTGAAAAAGTTTAATAATAGGGATATTTTCTTTTAACGTTATTACTCGGAAACATGGCTATGGTGTTAGGACAATCAGAATAAGCATCAATATTCGGGGGATGATTTCATTAAGTGAAAAAATCCTCTATTATTTTTTTTAAATATTTTTGAACAGAAAATGTTGAGTAATTGTGAGAAACAATTTAAAATGAATTTTACTCTTGTTAAAAACTCACTCGCGTAGAATTTATATAGATCAACTTCTAATATATTAAGTATTTATTTTCAAGTATTTTTTGTAAAAAGAATTGTTATATGTAATTTAAGGTAAAGTTGGCATGTTTTCTTCGATTTCTAAGTCATTAAAACTGAATTAAGGAATTCAGTTTTAATTAAGTTTTTGCTTATATTTATAAAAGAAAAATTCTAAAAATAAAAATAAACTTGCTTGATTGCATTAGAATTTTTTCGAAATACAAGCTTAATTTTTAATTGGTTAAAAAGTAATGTAGCACAATATTTATTAAATTAGTTTCTAATTAAATAAAGGGAGTGAAATTCCATAAAACTGTTAAATTACGTAGTTATTCAAATTGTAACACACGTATAAAAGACTGTACCTTTATTTTGATGACTCTCATTCTACATTTTTCTAATGATAATAAAACTTCAAACAAGATTTTCACCTACAAATTTAATTTAATTTTAAAAAATCAAAACTATGAATTTAATCTTCGTAGACAGGAGTTTTTAGTACAAATTCAAACTCAAATGTAATATTCTTTTGAAATTTATGTCCACATTTTCAGAAAACGGCATTGCATTTAATTAAGAATTTATAAAATAATAGAACGCTCACTATAAAGATTTTCAAACAGACAAATGCCCTTGTACAAATAAATAAATTATTCAGCACACTTACAAGACACATATATTTATATAATAAGTACTTAAAATTTATTAGATTTAACATAAAGGCGTGAGTTTTAATTCATTAGATATTGAGTCTTAAAAGTTACTGTACAAACAATTATAAAACATAATGTACACATACACTAAAAATAGTTTTAAAAAAATCAGATACATTTTGAAATATTTTATCTGTTTGACAGATAAGAGATTCATTTGTATATAAAAACAAAATCGTTTTTATATCAAAATTGTTCTGTATATTGGGTTCCTACTTTAACATATTACACGGTGTCAACTAGAATAAAATTCAATATAGTAAAGATGCAGTAACACTTAAATTGGTTGATTTTTATTACAATTACACTAAAAGAAAGATTACTGACAGTGGACTAGGGGTCATGGTCACGAACTCGTGGCCGGTATGTCACGAGTTCATCCTCTAGTACCACTATAGAACCGCCGTGTATAGAGGCTGATGCACGTTAAAACTGTTATGATTAAATTTCTCACATTGGCATTGTATAATAGTTTGGAAAATGGGTTGCCAGATCCGGTGTCGTCTTTGTCCTTTGATCATGGTTTAAAATTACGTAGTCCGTTGCCAATTGCTCTCATGTTGCTTTACTCAATGGTGACGGACCTCTTAATTTTAAGTCATGTCAAGTGATGTGGACATCATAATTGGTAGTGTTCTGAATCATGGACGGTGATCTGGGTGGGTGGAGCGTAGTTTGACACCAAGCTCAGACTCTCCGCGTGGTCTATCTCGACAGAAACCATGTGTAACGGATTCTGTCTCAGTCTTAATCTTAAACGGGGCTTCGGCATAACGCGATGTGCTGTTGTTTACTCGTATATTTAAAGTTGGAATCTTGTTCTAGGCTTGGGCGTACCAAGTGTCGTTGTGTATTAGAATTTTATCTCGAATATTAGAATTTATTCTCTTTAAGTATTTCAGTCTAATAATTGTAATAATCTGTTAAAGATTGTTAAGTTTATTGTTGAAAGTTATTTTACCAATAAATCCAGGAAAAGGACAATTCTAGGAGTCCAGAATATTATTATTTTATAACACCACACACGCGCAAAGGTATTTATAAGTAGTCCACTTTCTAATCTTCCACATGTGCCTACGCACAGAATTTGTGCATCGATAGATGTATGCATCATCTTCACGAGACGGACTTTTATGGAACACAAGACTGGAATAAACAACATTGACCATGAATTCACAAGAATAAACACTCGCCCGCAATGAAAACAAGATAATGACAAATAAACACAAGTGTTATTTTGAATCGTGTCAAATAACGACATCTCAGAACGCATCCCATTTTTCTCTCAATTAATAACAAAAAGAAAGAAGACACTTGTGGGAAGAACAAAATAACATAAATAATAATATAATCTTTTACAGAATGTGCAGAATCAATATATTAAATGCAAGATTGAATATCTGTATAATGCTGGAATAAATAACTGTGCTTAATGCAAACAAATGAAAATAAAGCTACTCACTGATATTGGCAATCAAAGAAGAAAGATTAATTTTGGAAGCAACCAGTGAAACAGATATCGAAGATTAATGGACGAAATTATACGAAAGCGAAAGCAGAAGCTACGAAAAATGGGCCAGTGATAATTGCGAGTTCGGAAGATAATTGGAGATCGTTAGCAAATGCAAGAAAGGGTGAACTGATAGCACCAATTACCAATTTAAGGGATGGAAAAAAATTCCACTTCGGAAAAGAATTTGCGTATGGATAAATTGGAAAAGGTAGAAGTCACTGAATCATGTCGAAGGAATAAGGACGCAGATAATTCACTTCTACAAGAAATCTTAACGAAGGATTAAAGGAGTATAGTTTTAGAATAAAAACTATTGTAATCATTTTTCTGTCTAGTTTTGCTAAGGCATTGGAACATTTTGTCTCAGAAAATAATTATGTTCATCAAGGTAATTAATTTATCTATTACCATTTACTTTAGATAAGTTTGTGAAGTTGGTCTGTCCCAACCATCATTGTACGAGAGTTAGAAGGAAGGTTAGCCATGGTCAAAACCAACGCAACTTATTTACAAGTCTCAACAACCCGAGATAAGGAAATACACCGACGATTTGTCAATTGTCTAATTGACAAATCGTCAAGCATAAATATTAAGCAGATTATAAGCATTACTGGACACTTTCGTCTAGCTTTTTATTACCTTACGTTAATCCTCACAACTTTCAAACATCTCTCTCAAACCCGAAAGTTAATACTTAAATACACGACATAATTTACGTAGACCGCGTCTTCTTCGGGAGGAAGTTTTCAATTGAATAACATTTAAAGAAAGAATTTTCCCAAGAGGATTAATAGGAGGAACATGGATAGATCCGTTAAAAGTTCTTAACATGAGCATTGAAGAACTATGTCCAGTTTTGATGAAAATTAGAAAAGTTATTATTTTTTTTATAATTATACATCAAGTGATTGTTTGTTAACGTCACCCTATTGGTAACGGACCTCGTAATTTTAAACTTTGGTCAAGTTACGAAGATGATACCTGAGATATGGAAACTCCTTCACCAAACAACCACATCACCGCAATAGGAGGGCATTTGAACTACGACAGATTAATTATGTATCATTCCCTCCGCACGACGAGTCTTCAGTGGCACTAGGTATCGAACTCATGACACGCTGGCCACGAACTCGTAACCATAACAACTAAGTTACCCCGCTCATACATGAAGAATAATCATATATAGTTGCAGAACGAAAGCTTTGTGACTAAAGTTCATTTTATATTTATTAATTTTGTTGTACAGCTTTAAATTTACTATTCTCTTTAAATTAAAAGTGTTTTTATTATGTGCATCAGGATTTAAATATATAATCTTAAACAAAATCTTATCCCATACCAATGTATTTTGCTTATCCCCAAACTCATAAGCTCATCTTTTCTGATGGTCAACTATCTTATAAAACAAGTAATATATAAAAAAAATTAAGTGAATTCCTACTTAGGTCGACAAAGAAAAATTATATTTTAGTTACTTTTTATCAAATAATTACAATTAATATAAATATGTATATACATATGATAGAATCACAATATTAAGTGGCAATTAATTTTTATTAATTATCATTAAAGTATCGTTTTGTCATCCAAAACGATCGTGTATATAAAATATCAGTTCAACTGAATGCTTTAAAATGTGAGGAAAAACCTTTTAAAGTTTTGACACAAGTCGCCAAAAATGATGCCAACGTGGCTGTATGTATAATTCATTGAATAATTAGTTTGAATCAATTAGTTTTTGTGAATTATAACTAAATTACCGTATTGTCATCCAAAATAATCGTGTATATAAAATTTCAGCTCAATCGAGTGCTTTAAAATGTATTTAATTAACGGTTTAAAATTTGAACAAGATATAGGGAGATTATAAACTAATTGTTGAGATTGAATGATCTGATTTAGTGGGTTTCTTAACATTGCACTTATACATCATTATTATTTACCCCATACTTTCGAATCCGTTTAAAAAGCCTTGACCTTTACTTTACCTGTTACCTAATCTGCTTATTTAACATCTCCTCTTACGTGAGAAAGTTGAGTTAATGTTTATTTTAATATGCAGTAAAATCCTATTTATATAAATGTCTTTGTTAATAATAAGATACACTGTAAGAACTGACATATTTTTTTAAATCAGTAATTTACCATCTGTAGTATGTATACCCCCTAAGGAAACCACGTAATCTGTTATATGAAAGGAAGGTACACGAAAAACTTGATGAAAAGTAGGCAAAATAAAGTCTCAATCGGTAAAACATTTGACAATATTCC
Source organism: Trichonephila clavata (assembly GCA_019973975.1). Lineage (NCBI taxonomy): Eukaryota > Metazoa > Arthropoda > Arachnida > Araneae > Nephilidae > Trichonephila > Trichonephila clavata. Next base: position 25,488 of record BMAO01023714.1, read on the forward strand.
TCTTTCTCTTAGTAATGGAACAATATTTTGGGATTGTTGACATAAGACAGGATCCTCATGTTAAGTCTATGAAGAAATGAATATTTGTTTTTAGTTAAACAAATAGCAATAAATAAAATATTAAATCAATAATAAAACGTTAAAATAGATCGACTTACAAGATTTTCCTGGGTAAAAGGTTCTCTGTTGACAAAAATAAGTGGTAATGTAAACTACATCATAATTTATCCAAATTCACCCTTTGTGAAATAGTTGGAAGGATTCATTAGAACTTAATTATTACCCAAGAAGAAAGTTTGAGAGCTGCAGTTCTTGTACAATGCCAGTAAGCTCAATAGTTCCTGTTCTTAAAGCTCTGTAAAACATGATTTGCTGCAATTGATCTTGCTTAGTGAGAAAAAAAAATTGCAATGGTTTGAAACAGCATTCGTTTAATTGAACTCAACTTAGTTCTAGAGAAAGGGCTGTTATTAAATTACCCATAACTTCTGATTGGTTATAAAGTGAAAAATTAAAATATATTAAATTTCCAGGAAATAAATAGTGAAATGTACAGTATTTAATTCGATAAAAAAATAACTTTTTTATTAAAAAATTAAATTTTTTTATTTAAATAGAAGAAAAACTAACATCGTGTAACTTAATTCTAAGCCTACCACAGTGGTCAAATGTGACCGATTTTGAAACTTTAATCAAAATTCCAGGTTTTTATTGTTTTTGGACATACTGCTTTTTTGTAATATATATATAGAGATACTTCGTGGGGTTTTTTTAACATCTGTCTTTATTTTAACACGCTTTTATTATAAGTTTCACTTGCATGTAACGGAATCTTAGAACTCGATTTTTACCCACTTAAAAAGATCGGATTCATTCGAAATTTCGCACACTTATCAATGACCGATGACAATACAATAATTTCATAATTTTAATCCATTGTCCTTTTCAGGATCGTCAGGAATAAGGATAATCAGATTTGGCAACAAATTCAAATATCACGTCCAGATTTGGCGACTTATTGCATATATCATTTTTAAATTTGGCGACTAGTTCCATATACCATTTTCAGACATGGCGACAAATTTCCTACATCATTTCCAGATTTGGCGACTAAAAGAATAAGGTGTAACCCTAAAGTGTTTTGAATTTATCGCTAATTATATATGCAAGTATAAAATACACTTGTGGTTAAAAGAAATAAAACAAACAAAAAAAGTGTTCTGTATCTGAGAAAGTGGAGGATGGGTGTGTGTTACAATTTCTAACCATAATATAAACATTTTTCTGAAAATGAAAATAAAAAAAAGGCTGGAGCATGTGAAAAAAAATAATTTGCGTTCTAACTGCTAGACATTTTTTTAAATTTTTATAAGGCACTTAGAAATGATGATACGAATTAACATGAAAGGAACACGTTTAAAAGGTGAAAAAACGATTGACACTTAATATTACCATGTTTTTAATAACTCACTTTTTCTTTAATGTCTATTCGGGTGGAATTTTGTAATTGATTTTAAACTGACTTTCCGATGAACTAGATACTTGAAATTCGGACTATTGCTCGGAAGTGGATGACAATGCATGAAAATGTGAAAAAAGAAAACAAAAACAAAAAGGAGGAATTTTATAATATTTAATCCGTTACATTAATAAATTAAAAATTTTGTAATTGGAACTTTTTCTTCTTTACACACTTTTATTTGTTTGACCTGTTCAAAAGAGACGGAATCTAATATAACTATCCGAGGCCTCGTAAATGGAGAGAATAAATACTTTTCAGACACGTTAATTAATATCCATTGAAGAGCAAGACTAATTCCACAGCCACGTAATTCCAGCTTCAAATATCAAACTCAAGGATAAATTAAACAATGAATAAATGATAGTTTAAAAAACTAAAAAACACGCTTTTATTGTAGTTCGAACTAAAAAATGAAAAATAAATTATAGTTTGAAAAAAAACTAAAAAACACGCTTTTATACTGAATCGAACTAAAGAGTTAAAAAATAATTCTTAATAAAGAATAAGTTGATTAACGAGAAAATGAATGTCATTGGGGTAAAAGCGTGGGGTGTTCTATAAATGTATCAATTGCTATAATTTCTAATTTCTATTCCGAAAAGCTGAATTAGTGTAAAAATGTAGTACAAAGCACCCCACGCTTTTACCCCAATGACATTCATTTTCTCGTTAATCATTTTATTCTTTATTAAGAATTATTTTTTAACTTTTTAGTTCGATTCAGTATAAAAGCGTGTTTTGGGTTTTTTTTTTCAAACTATAATTTCTTTCCTTTTTCCTGATAAGTATATGTACTCTATAGTTATCTACCGTGAGTGGTCCTTCGTCCACTGGGAAATAGATGAAATATTATAAAGATATCTGCTTTGGAATCGGAAGCTTCTAAGCTTTTCAAGAGAAAGAATGTCATTCGATTGTATTTCTGCATAGATTGTTTGATGTGTTTATATATAGTTTGTTTTATACTGGTTTCAAAGGACCGTCTGGTGGTAATAACGGTCATTTCAAATATTGGCGAAGTGGCGACTCACTTGCTCATCACGATATTTCCGGAACTACTTAACCAACTGATTTGAAATTCGGTAGACATGTTTTTTTCATAAAGAGGAGATCCGCTAAGAATGGATTTTACGAAAATCGATCCCCAAGGGGCGTTGTAAGAGATAAAAGAGCGTTATAGATATTTTTACACTATTAGACACCCCTCTCCTACTTAATATTCTTGATGTAAACATATGTTCTAGTAGAGTTTTTTTCTTCAGGGACAATTTAATAATCTAGTTTAGTATGGAACGTCTTTCAATTTCTCCACGAGACCTTTCAGTCTGTAAGAGAAGGAAATCTAAACGCTAATTGAGCGACTCCGCGGCAAAGGCATAGCTACCGTTGTATCAGCCGTATCAATGATATGGGGCCTCCAAGCTTCAGAGGCTCCAACATTTGTAAGCAAAAAGTAAAATATTAAGAAATGCTAAAAAGGGGCCCTCAATGAATTTTTGATACAGGGCTTACTCAGGATGAGCTACGCCAGTTCACCGCGGACTCCCTTGAAAGGCGTTGTGGATGCCCAAGGGTCCGTGGACCACATGTTAAGGAACCGCTGATCTGTTGGATCCATTTGACTTTGAGCAATTCGACATAAATAAAGAGGTAAAATATTGTGAATCCGTGCACGCGAAAGGGAAAAAAATGAGACTGTTCTCTAATTCAGAAGACGAAAAAATGTGAAGAGAATAATTAAAATACTGAAACTTCTTGATCATACTGTTTAGCAAAAAAATTTAAGGTTCTGAACTTAGAAAAAATATCTTCTTACTATTTTCAGAGAAACTTCAGAGTCAACGGGATATACGAAATGCAATATTATGAAGCGCAAAGTAAGTGCAATTTCGATAAAATGAAAGAACAGCGATGTCAAATAAATTTTATTTTTAACTTGAATAGCGATATTGGTGCAAGTTACAGTAAGATATAATTTTTAAATTTCTATTTTAAAATGTAGGAAGTGGCGCTTCCTTCCTTAAGCAAGTAACATACCACTAAAACAAAGTGATCAGTTCAGTGCGGAAGCTGTTACTGGTTTATATAGGTACCACCGCTACATTCCCCACCAATGAGTCGGTGGATAGGTGAACGAACGATATAATAGATATGGCAAGCGTGTGAGTTGTTGCTGCTTATTGGAGGAGCTGTGTCACATGAGTCAGACGACTTTGCTGCGTCAAATGAGTCTGACGAGTTTGTTGTCTGCATCAAGTGAGTCTGACGAGTTTGTTTTCTGTGTTAAGTGAGTCTGACGAGTTTGTTTTCTGTGTTAAGTGAGTCTGACGAGGTTTTTTTTTTGTTGCTCTTTTTGCGAGTAGATGGTGCCACGACAGCTCAGAAGTTTACGCTTTTTTCTTAGTTCTGACAGGATCACCAATGAAGAGGTTTGAACCCGTGACCTTCAATTCCGTTTGCACGTAACATACCACTAGGCAAAAACGATCTTCAGTTCGGAGGCTGTTACTGGCTTATCTAGTTACCACCGCTGCATGTGTGTACATGCGCCTTAAATTAACAAAAAAAAACTTTCTAATTATTACATGACAATTATTTTGTGTTTTATTGCCCGTGATAAATTCTGTATTATTCATAATCATCTGGAAACGTTTATAACATTTATTAGAAAAATGGTCATTTAGCCACCATGGGTAGAAATAGGTGTATATAAATTGTCGGTAGGTTAAAGTGTTGCAAAATTTATTATACTTACACTCTTCACTCATTAAACCTAATCTGATACAGAAAAATTAAGAATACAAAAGAAATTATGTAATTATAAAAGATTTCTTCTAGACGCTATACCTAATAGATTACATTACTTTAGTTTGATGTTTTATCATACCTAATTTTCCATCTACATAACAATCCCGGAAGCAAATCGAGAACCAAAAACCTGCACTAGTTTTTGTCGTGAAGTGAAATCTTACTCGTTATCAATTGTCAAATAACAGTGTACCACCACCACACACCGAATTAAAGCCTCTCAAAAGTTGTCAATAGCTTCTGGAAAGATCATTCGTCAATTTCCAACTTTGTCGGAATTTTTAGGGAACAGAAACAAAACCAGAAAAAAACTCGGCATGTTTCCCTTCTGACGAGAAAAGCATTTCCTAAATGAGATGTTTATTTTATGGCAGCGTCAAACGCAGGTTTGAACGAAAATAATGATCCCGCACTCTTTCCACTCCATTTTCTTTTTCAAGAAGTGAAATATTGAAAGTATTTTCTCTCTTTAGTTTCGTCAGTTCGTACGATGGCCATTGAAAAATACCTCGTTAATATTCATAGAGAGCGTCGAGTTAAGTTAGTAACTTCACAGACAGTCAAGTTAGCAAGAATTGTGAAAGATATGTTGTTGAAAGTTTAAGAAATGTATACATTTTACTTTTTAAGTCTTTTATTTAAATACAATCCACTTTTTTATGTTATGGTCACACAATTTTTTCTAAAATAATAAGAATAACTGGAATATATTTAAAATTTTCCACTTCCTAATTCTTTTTTTTAACATCATTTTATAAGATTCACTTGTATGTAGTGGAATCTTTGAACCAAACTTTTACCATCTTTAAAAGGTTATATTAATTCCAAATTTTGCTCACTTGTCCAGAACCGATGACAATACAATAATTTAATAATTTTGTCCCATTGTCCTGATTAGAATCATCAGGATTGACGATTTTCCATTTTCAGATCCCATCCCGCATCTGGCGTCTCATTTCAGATCCCATTTCCAGATTTGGCGACTTGTTACAGATTTGGCGACTAAAAGATTAAGTTACAGCTTAGTTCGATTAATTATATAAGGGTGCTTTTTAGTTTTTTTAAACTATAACTTATTGTTAAAGTAATCCATCTGATAAATGGTTTAATAAATTAGTATATGGTGTTACAAATTTCATAAAAACAAACTATTATATTAGCTGCTGTGTAATCTATATATATATATATTATATATATATATATATATTATAAAAGAAAGGCTCATCACATGATCTCTGGAACTATTAGACCCACAGATTTAAAATTTACAAACATATTTTCTTTTGTTGCGTAAAGATCCACTAAAAACGGATTTTGTGGAAATTGACTAATACTAGAAGTTATGGGGGGGCTATGATAAAAAATATCATTTTTGGGACGATTAGACCAGGGGTGGCCACCCTGCGGCCAGGGCCATGTGGCCTGCCTTCGAATAATTTTCCGGTCCGCGAGATTCATTACAACTTTACAAAATACGATTATTTTGTGCAATGCTTTTGTTTTGTTTTTTTATTAAATGAATCCGATATCTTGATTTTTTATCTCGTTGCTTCTTTACTGCAAATATTTTATTTTTTTCGAAAATGAAATTTACCGAACATATAAGAGTGAGTGAGTGATTTTGGGGTTTATTGGCGCAAGAGCCGATTTCGGCTATACTGCACCAAAAATTTGTTTTAATATCTGTGGTCTAGACGGGAAGAGAAAGAAAGAATGAATTGAATGACAAGAAAGAGGGTCGAAAATAGAGAAGGATCACTAGGGTACCCCGGGTTCGTGAAGCCTATGTTTACCAAAGACATAAACCCCGTGGGAAAAGGAAAAGATCACTAGGGCACCTCGGTATCGTGACACCCATACTCACCTAATGAAGGTGAGCCCCCTGAGGGGTTACCGAACATAAATCGCTCTCAAATTTAATAGACGAAAACCGGGAACTTCAATTACGATGCGCAAATGCATGCATTGAGATCGACTTGAAACAGTAAGTGAAAGAGTGGAAAAACAAATATTCCACTAATTAAATAAGTTAAACATTATTTGGTTAGTGCATTATTATTATTATTAATATTATTATATTATCTACGTTTGCATACATGAAAACAATGAAAACTATAATATCTGTCGATCTGTTTTAAATTTTCACTCCAATAAATGTTTGTAATGGATCCAAACCTAATATAGATATATATAATTTTATATATGGCCCCTCAGAATTATAATGTTTTTCCGAAATGTCTCACAAGATCATTTGGGTTGATCACTCCTGCCTTAGACCTACAAACTTTAAATTGTTGCAAATTTGAGTGAGTTAAAAAACAGTTGTGGATTTCAATTATGTGAATAATAACAGATTTATTAATAGACAAGGACGGAAAGATGACTATACGAAGACCAATCGACGAATATAAACAGAGAAATGTTATAACCGATTGTTTACGATAGTGCGAAATGCAACTCGTTATAAACAAGCTTTACAAAGTTCCAGAAACGGTTAGCAAGAACTAACCGTTTCTGGAAGGTAACAGGTAGATTAAGTCACTTTTCGCAGTCAATTCACAAACAGATTCTGATCTTGACTTCGATCTCTTCCAAACTGAAAGGACTTTTGTTTCAAATGTCCTTTAAATAGCAATATGGAATTTTCTAGAAGAGTCGATCCTAAAATTTTCTCGATGATTCCTTCACAATATTGTATTTTTTGCCAAATTTGTCGTGAAGGTTGATAAAGTCGTCAATATGGTAACCTTCCTCACATATATTTTATGGTCGCTATTATTTTATTTTTTCAATTTCGGACTGGGAAACGAACTTAACTTGTGAAACTCAATTTTCCCAGAAGAGTGTTACTGCAGGGAAAAAAAACACACGTGGCTTGTTTCAATATGTATAAGAAATTTCAATTATTTTCGAAACCACTTCATTGCTTAATATCAAATGAAAGTTATATTTTTATTGCTATTTAAATAACATCAAATTAAATAAATGTTTAATATATTTGTGATGTTCACCTCTACACAATCTTCAAAAGTTTAAATATAAAGAAATCTTTACCTTGCTTCGATTCATAATACTCATTTTAGTAATACCATTGCAGTTTTTTTTATTTCTTATTTTATTTTTAAAAGCTAGTTGATGCACTAGTAAATATCCGAAAATAAAATCACGTGTACCAATTTGCTTTTATGATGTCAAAAATAAGATGTTAAGCATAAAAAGGATCAATTATTTAGAAGCAACTGAAAAGAGGATAAAACTTCAATGCACAAATGCCAAAACAGATATTCTGTAACCACTCTGTGCCAATTATTACAAAGTTATAAGCAACTATCTGAATTTTCATTTCATTGTTGTTACATTCAATGCTTCAGAAAGCTTCGATATATTCAGCGCCACTCCAAAGAGTGGCAAATACTTAAGCTTAACAATCGCATATTAATTATTTATGTTAATGAAACCAACTATTCCAAATATCAGATTTCTAATAGGAAACTATTCGGAAGATAATTTTCCGATAATATCCTAACCAAAACTTTCTACCGTATAATTAAAAACAAACAGAATATCCTGAATTAGCAAAAGCTTGCATTATTATAGACGAGGAATAATAAACAGCCAAAATGCTGAAACGTTGGGTTGATTTTATGCGAGCTAAACATTTATTGTGTATTCTAAATCCTTAAGCACAATGGATCCTTCCATATTTTCCTTTCTGTACTAATAAAGCAATTTTAATTTCGTTCCTATGTTATCCAGACTTATTTATATCATCGGTTTGGATAATAAAGAAAAGGAATTACAAGGGGTGAAATTAAATGAAGCTGTGAGTATTATTTGGGCTGACTTTAATTTATTCATTCGTTGCTAGAAATTATCAATACCTGGTGGATCGTTTGCATAATCGAATTGCTATTTTGGCTTTATTCAGAGAGTGTTGCCAAGAAAAGTATCAAAATAAATATATTTATTTCACCCCACAGAAAAGTTTAAGAACAGTTCTTTCACTGGAAGAGAAATAGTGGAATTTCAGTTTGTGCTTCAGTAATTTCTGTTCTTAAATGTACGAACGTTTGAAAAGTTCTGAAATATCTTAAAGTAAATTATGGGCTTCTTTACCACATATAATTTTAATAAATATAGATTTAACTATACAATATAGAAGTTTCTACAGTATGCAAATACCGGAATAATCTAAATAAAGAAAAAAAAATATTTTTTTAGCTGAAGAACGAAATTTGATTACTTAATACCTACAATTTTGTTAAAACTGTACTTGATTAGAATTTTGATACATGTTTCAATTGTTTTTAATTGTCCCCTTAAAAGTGAGTTTGTTAAATATATCTGCCATAATTAAATTTTCATTAACATTGTTCTGTGTATAAAAAAGGAAATTTCAAAATAACCCTGTTTTACAACTAACTACGAGATAATATTTTTTATATTTATTTAACAATAATTTTATATTTATTTACCAATAATAGAATTTTGTGACAAATAAGATCTAAAAGCATATACTTTTTTAAATAAAGACTTGTTGATTTTAGTAATTTTATAAATAAACTATCCATTACTCATCAGCATCTTTGGGTTGTTCATTATATTGTATGATTATATATTCTTTTTAAATTACCTTTATCTAATTAATCATATTGTTAAGCTTTCAAATGTTTTGAAAATATCCCTAGACTTCGATTCTTGTTTGAATTTCTAAAATGGAAGAATATTTTTCTTTTCCACTTCTGTAGCCTCCTTCTTCAGAGTCATTTTCTATTAACCACAATTTTAGCGTATCTCTAATCAACAAAAGAAACATGCTTGCCAAATTTCAAGTATGTAGATCTAATAACTCACAAACGGAAAATTTCTTAATTTATAAAAAATGATCCCATAAACCAGACAACCCCAAGGGAGACGATATCAGAAAAACCCGTTCTTCGCGGATAGCTGCTCAAGAAAAGAAACACGTTTTATGAATTTCAAGTCTGTAAATATAATCGTTTAAAAACAGGAATTTTTTTTATATATAAGACCCCCGCAACCTTTTTTCGAAGCAGATTTTCAAAAAAAAAGCTCGTTCTTAGAGGATTATTCAACAGAAGGAATATTTGTTATCAAGTGGGTGAGAGTTATATTAACGTACCATTATAAAGCAGCACAAGTACTATAGATGACGGACCTCGTAATTTTGAACCAAGGTCAGTTGACGAGGATGACAACTGAGCTGGCATCTCTCTCTTAACTTCCACACCACAACAACAGGAGGACGTTTGAGTCACGACAGATTTTACATGCAACGGACCCTTCTAAGCTACGGGCAGAGGCACTAGGCTCTAATTCATAGGTTCCCAACCTTTTTTGAACTGGGGCCCCATTTTCTAATAAATATTTCGATATCGCCCCCTTTTCTAGTGAATATTTCCACACCGCCCCCTTTTCTAGTATATATTTCGACACCGCCCTCTTTTCTATTGAATATTTCTATACCGCCCCCTCCACTCTAGAGAAATAAGAATGTGCATAATACATGGTGAAAACAAGAGTTCAGTTTTAAAAAATATACTATTACTAAAGAAAATATTTTTTTTAATTTCTTTTTTTTTCTGAAGTCCCAGTTTTCTTACTTGCGAATCTGAAATAGCTATTGCCACAAATATATTTAAATGTGTAATATTATATATTTTAGTCATAGATAGGATATATTGTTGGAATTGAAACGCTATTGAATTTCTTCTTCATTTAAAAGAGTGGAATAAAAGATTTTTACATTACCTGTTATAAAGACCGTCAGGGGCTTAGATGATACGAAGTAATTCATAATAAACTATTGCTTTCAAAATAAATATAAATTGACAGTTTCAGCCTTTAAAGAATCGCGTTAATTCCTGGTTAACATATTTAATTAGGTTTCTTTGATAATATACGTAATGAAATGCAGTGGACAAAATATGTTTCCTATCGCTCACAGACAAAGACAACACGTGCACTACAGAAATTAAAATACGCTATATCATTCAATTTAATGTACGTCTGAATGTAAAGTAATTTTTTAAGTCTTTAATCCACTTCCCGTACTACCGAAATAACTGAATTTTCGTACAGTGATATGGAATGATTTAAATACAAACAAACAACATAAGTAAACAGTAATAAAGTTTACTTTTGTTAGTACATAATCAGCGTGTTTTTAGTCTTTTTTGGTTAATCTGCCCAAGCCCCTCCGGGCCATCTCAACGCCCCCCTGAAAGCCTCAAACGCCCACAAGGGAGCGTTATCGCCCACGTTCAGAACCTATGCTCTAATTTTTACGCTCCAGTCACGTGTCCATAACCATAATTACTTCGATCACAAATTTGTTATCAAAAACATTTTAAAATTCGAACTTTCTGGAATCAATAATTTAATTTCCCTGTAAAAATAACCATTGCTTATCATACATAACTGTACTATTATGACTACATTTTACTTCAATCTCTTTCGAACATGCTCGGGAAACAACAACAGCATTTAAAAACAGCTAACAGGCGATGCCAGAAAAAAAAAAGAACAGAACGGCAATCCGATCACTTAATTAAGACTCCATTTTCATATAATTATTCAACACGTTCACACCGACCACCTGCCGTTGGAAACACCGACAACACAAAGCCCAATCACTAATGAACTCATGCGTGCAAGTCAATTACACTTTTTCTCCCCGGCGTTGCCAATCCAAAAACAATAATTACACACC